>VZRW01009661.1:139300-209799 GCA_013398125.1 Aegotheles bennettii
CCCCCTGCCCCGGCGTGAACCGCCCCGGCCGCCCTCTGTCCCGGCCTCAACCCGCGCCCGCTGGCTGAGGAGGGGGAGCGGGGCTGCCCTGGCAGCTGCACCCGCCGGCTGAGGGGAGCTGCCCGCCCGCGGGGCTGAGCCTTGTCGCGATAGGCACCTCATGTCGTGACAGGACTGGCAACCCCCCTGTGGGGGCTGCCCGCGCCTCAGAAGCCTCATGCGGCCCAAGGGTGAGTGCGGGGCTGCCCCCGCCTCAGGAGCCTCACGCAGCCCAAGTGNATGCAGCCCAAGTGTGAGTGAGGGGCTGCCCCAGCCTCTGTCGCGATAGGAGCCTCACGCAGCCAAAGTGTGAGTGTGGGGCTGCCCCAGCCTCTGTCGCGATAGGAGCCTCACGCAGCCAAAGTGTGAGTGTGGGGCTGCCCCAGCCTCTGTCGCGACAGGAGCCTCACGCAGCCCAAGGGTGAGTGTACAGAGCTGCCCCAGCTGACATTAATGCCACCTGCAGTGTATACACGATGTACAGCAGGCAGTTCAGCACACGGTGCAAACACCTTCCCCTACAAGCAGTTGGTACCCAGCGATGTCTTTGTGTGTGCGTGCACAAATATAAAGCTCATCCCTACATGTGTGCTGGCTTACATAAAGGCAGATCCTACATACAATCTGCATACCCATCACTGTTATAAACCACCCACGGTGCCATGCTATAAGAAACACTATGTGTGATCTGGGAGGAAAGTGGCTTAGTCTTACCTCTGTCTCACCTAGTTTTAATGCTTTTCTTGGTATTGTAGGAACACATCATCCCCGAAACACAACTGAAGTCACAAGGTGCACATGCATCTGAAATGAATACTCTTACAAAACAATGTCTTTGAAAATGCACAGTTAATGCCAACGAAGCCACTGATGGATGCCTGTCACAGGCCCACCCAGCCCACACAAGTTTTCAGTGTCCTCCAACACGTAAGTACGTACGTGTGCACTTCTGTCTTCAGACTCGGTGTCAATCTCCATATTGTGTGCATGTGCAGCATTAAAAAACACATAATTTTCACTATCACTGTATGCCAGCTACTTGAATTCACATATTTCCCTGATTAACAGCATCTATACGAGTAGTTTCCACCCTTCTACCACCTTAACACAGCCTGCATTATATGTAAGCTTTTTGTAAAAATATATATTTATCACAGCAATGGTTTTGGACACAAGCATATTTTACCTAGCCTTCATATACCAGAACACCTATAAAGGACTTGAAAATCCTGCATTTCATTTTCTTCCTATTTTTAAGAATGTTTTTTGAATGTTGTAGATCAATACAATTGAGCATCAGTAGCAATTTTCAAAACAAACATATTAAGAAGAAACCTGGTTCATATTTCACATTATTTCTCCCTGTAATATATTTTGTATGTCGTTGGTTTCCTTTTTGTGCCTGTTTCCAAAAAGGCTCCTGGAAAATTATTTTAAGCATACCAGAATGATGGCATGTGCAATTAGAGCTTGGCAGGGTGTAAAATAAAGTAGATATGGTGTCCTTTCAGTCTAACTTGTTAACAGGCGGAAATGCTGCGAGGGAAGTGAGCAGAGTTTGCATTCTAGTGAATCCTGGGGAACTCTTGGCACTCCCTGGGATTCACTGGTTCAAGCTGCAGTTTGACAACTCCAATTCCATTTCTCTCTCATCCATTATAAATAGAAGACTTGATTCTTCCCCTTTTTTCCCCCCTTTTGAACACAGACCCTACCTAAAATCTGGAAAGAACATGAAAGCGTAATCCTCTGCTTGTGTTTATTTCTGTCCTGTGTTCTGTTATGGCTCAGTGAATTTTAAGAGAAAAATGACTGAATCGAGGACTGTCCTACATGTCTTTCTCTTCCAGAACAGAATAAACTCTGCGTTTCTCTCATGATTGCTTCTCTGTCTTTCCACAGATGTGCAAGACTGATGCTAGCTGATCGGTGAGGATTTCTTGGCAGGTGAGACCCTCCAAATCATTGAAGATCTTCTGACAGCTGCACAGTTGAAAACCATTTGCAGACACAATGCTTGGTCTAGACAGCATGGTGCAGGATGAACTACAAATACCCATGTAGATACTGCAGCAGAAGCAGTACCTGCTGGTTCTGACATCACTTGGTTTCATACAAATTTAGAATTGTGAATTGAAATCAGTGTTATTTCCTGTCGCTATGCAAGGATTCACAGAGTTTCCTATGAAGTTTGTCTTGTCTCTTAAAGATGATGGTTATCTTGACCCAAAATTACAGCACCTCAGCTCTGCCTTAAGCCCTGTGAGCCAATGAAAGCTTCCAGGCAATTCATATTTCCAGCAGGAGCAGATAGCTTTGCATTCCCCATCTTTAAGGAAGAAGGAAACCAATTCATTTTGCTGCTGTGAGATGAAGTTGCAGTTTGTTTTTAGAGCAGAGCCCCTTAGAGTGGGACCTTGGAAAGAAACAAGACAAAATGGGCCAACTTTGGCCTTGATGAGACTCCATTCACATAATGGAAGTACACCATTCACACGTTTGGCCTGCTCTCTTTTTTCACTGTAATATATTAGAAGCAGCAGCCAACACATCAGGCAGCAGCATTAAAACTATTCCTGTAATGCTTACTAATTGAAGTAAATGGGAATTTGGCCTGAGAGAGGACTGCAGGATGCTTTCCTTCAAATTGCAATAACATTAAGTCACCCCTGTTGCTGCAAAGCAGATTCACAGTGGAGTTACTGGTCATAATGTGAATTGTCTCTTGCTGTACACAAAAACATATGTTTTGTAGCTCAATTTTCGAAGGAGATTAATAGATTTTGCTGGAGCTAAATACAGCACAGAAGGGCACTACAGCAGATGCCAGTTTGTTGAGCCAATACACCTGTATGCTGAGCTGCAGTAGCCTTCCTATTTCAGGGCTGGATCTCTTTCAGTGGACACTGACAAAGTTATGGCGTTCTGCTTCACTGTGCCAAATTATGTCATGATTTTTGCAGACTGGCTAATTGCCTAATGGGCCTTAGGTTGAGACCACCAAACTCATTGCCCTTGTTCCCCCAGCTGATTTCAAATACACGTCTTCATGAGTGACAAACGGGGGCATTGTTTCTTCCTCCTACAGTACTATTTCATTCCTCTTAAATTACAGTTATTAAAATGTTTCAGACACTTGAAATCTACTAAGACATTAAAATACTGCAAAAGTGCTGTATCAAAGTGGAAAGGTTTTAAAACTGCAGTTTTGTCATAGGCTAATGCGGTTTAAATATAGTAACTGTTTTTTTCCAGTCAGCTTGCTCTTTGATTTCATGGTATTATGTCAAGGGGTTTTTTTCCCCCTCTCTCTCTTTAAGAAGCTTATAGCTTAAACAGCTGCAAGAAACACTGAGGTGACACAGTTACACAAACCTAGTAGAAAAATCAGTGATAAAATACGAGTTTGAATTTTGATAATTAAGGTAATCTGAGTTTGTTCTGAATAATTTTCATTCCTAGGCAATGTGTGTTCCTCTATCGGCAGCAGGTAAAATTTGACTTCCACTGAGACCAAGAGGCTGAATACAAAGGGTGATGTTGCTGCTGGGAGATTTCTAGAATTGAATCAGTGTTCCTGCACAAAGCAGCTGCTTGCTGCCTTGGTAGTGTAACAGAGACAGGGAGACAGATTCTGATCTCAGTGACAGTAACTATAAGAGATCGCAGTTTGACTGGATAGATTTCTTCTTTTATTTCTGTATCCTATTGATAGCCACTTTGTTTGTCACTGAAGACTCCAGTAGAGTATTTGCCACAATAATCTCCATTTCCCTGTTTGGAAAAATCTTTCTGTCTATCCTAATGCTGACGTCAATACAAGTATGGGAGAGAGCAACATTATATCAGAACCAAGATCCATCATGCATATCTGAAAAAATAATTTATCCTTATTTGATGGCCAAGTCATTCCTCTAAGAGGGAAATGAGCTTGACTGCTATCTTAAAAATGCACAACAACTTTAAAAATAAAGCACCGGTCGTTGCCCACGAGATTTGAATTCTTATCTCATCCTGACCTGAATTTTCCATCTAATTAAGGTCTAATTCTGATTAATTTGGCAGCTAGCTGCCATTTTTTTTCCTGTGTAAATATCCCTTGTGTGCTTTTGGATCTCAATTTTGCTCTCTGTAGAAGGGCCTAGGGATACTACTGAGCTTGCAGGGGGCTGTGTGGCCAAGCACTATATTTATAAAACAGCAGTGTGTTGTTTGTAAGGTATTACAGAATTGCCCTACATTTTATATCTCTCACAAGCTGATGGCTAATTGGGATGTCATAGCTGTGATCACACTATATAGTGCTTACTTGTAGGACTTAGTGCAATGAAAGTTGAATTACTTTGCTACAGGACTTGGGCAAAGAAGTTGCTTCGGTTTTGAAGCTCTCAGTCAGGAGAACAGTACCATTTCAACCTTGGATACATGAGCACGCAACACAGAACCTCGTTTCTTGCGCTCTTAAAACTTCTGTTAATTATTTTGGATGGTTTCTTGTGGTGATTCTTGAGTATATTAGAAACAGAAATACTAACATGGCATTCAGAGTTTACCTTGCACTCTTCAACGTGTGATGCAGACTGCTTTACATTAGTCAGGTTCAGGTGAGCAAGCCTGGTACTTAACAGGCTAATGACAAGTCCTAGAAACCAGCAGCTACAAGGTGGGGCAATAATTACTGTAGATTAACAGTACCATTGTATCCCTCTGTAGGAGCACTATAAATTCAAATTCCTTTTCTGCTTCATGGGTGTTTATGGGGACAGAACCAAAGTCTTGTGCACAGAAAGCACAACAGAGTGGATTGTACTTATCCACAGTGCTTTGCATCGTCCTGTCTGTGATAGGATGGATGCAGGAAAGGATGTCCAAGGGAAGTACACAAACAGCTACACTTTTTGTATGTTTGTATTATTCTGTACATAGTGATGTTTATGTTGCCTGAAAGCAGTAATGACAGCTAGAATGTAGCTCAGTAATGCCAGGTTTTTATCTTGTCACCTTCTATTTACTCAGGCTTTGTACAGTAAGACTGTTTGCTTAAAGTGAACCATCTGAATTACTTGTTTTTAAAACTTTTTTTTTCTTTTTTCATCTCTCTATCAGAGGCTGTAATCAAGGTGTAAACAATATATATATATTTCCTTTTCTTCAGTGTTACAGTGCTGTACCATGAACCATGCCACCATGCAACAGGTGTCTGTCATTTCATGTATTTACTGTATCACAATGAAAAGTCACACTGTCCTGGACTTTGCAAGATTGCAAGTGAGGCATCCAGATGCACGCCATGTAGGTGAGTAGCAATAATGTAGGATTGAAAAGCTCTCCTTAGTCATGGAGATGACTTCATTTTCAGCTATTGTTTGGCACCAATGGCACATGACTACCACTTTTATTAGACTTGTGACATTTTGTGATATGACACAAGCTAAAGTTACTTTCTGTGTTTCTCGTGGAGGATTTCCTCCAAACTCATAGATAGTTATTAGTAACACAGTGAAGCAATACACTTCAGTTTTCAGACATTGATAAAATGATTGTATACCCTCAAACAAGCTCTTTTATTGGTTATGTGGCATATTAAACAGAATTTCCAAATTTCTGTTTAATATAAAATTATTTTATGTTGATTTTTTTTTCTCTCATGGAATGAGACAAAGTGAGGGATTGAAACCAAATGCTTTGTTTGGTTTACCAGTTGAATTCTTCCAGTCTGAAGCACCAGAAATCTGTGTAACCCACAATCCACATGAGTTTTCTTTTTTAAAAGGCAATATTTCTGTGGTAAGATTAATGGTTGCAATTACACTGAGTCTGTCACCTTCCCCTGCTTTCCTTAAGGTCTTCACACCTGCTTCCTGACATGGGCTGTTCAGGAGGAAAAAAGAAACTGCTGGACTGCCTTTGTTCTCTATTAATGTGACTCTAATCAAATCTGAACACATTTTTCTTTAGTGGAATAAATGCTAAATTGACCATCCACGTTTCCACTTCCTCACCTCATTTCTACCATTCAATAAAATCCATATAGCTATTCACAAAAATGATGGATTTTTTTGAAGGGACTTCAACCTTCCAAATTACCCATGGTAGTTTTTGGTCACTCACAGAACAAAAATTGTTATGATTAATCTGTCAGAGACCTCAAGGCTTCCAATAGAAGAGATCTGGTTTTCTCTGTTGTTTATGCATAGATTTCTTATATGTCACTGGTGCTGCATGTGAACTCAAATTATCCTGACCTACAATACTTGTTCTATTTCAAGGTTCTGGGTTTCTAAAGATTCTTTAACTCCTGGGTGGTTTCGTTGATTTTTTTTTTCCCCCAGTTCTGTTAGAAAAAGAAAACATCTCCTGAGTCATACTTTAAAAATACTGTTAAGCTTTTAAAGCTGCTTCTGCTCCTGTGTCACAAAGCATTATTGAAAAGATATTAGTTTTTACCACCTACAATTGCTCAGATGGAGAACTTAAAGAATTCTTTTCCACTCCCATGTTGAAACTGTGCTGGCAGCATTCTTGTTCCTAGAAGTGAGCTACAATGATCTTCCTGTTATGTGCAGGTTGGGCTTTTTATGAGAACAATGCTATCGAGCTTATAATTTAATATTAATAACATTAACAAACATAATCATTATTATTAATATTATTGTGAATACTAATAATAGTGCTGATATTGTTATTACTGTTACTTGATTAATAATTTGCATTTGTGACTTTTTCTAATCAGGGATCTCAAGCACTTCATAAACCTTAATGAAAATTATATTATACAATATCCCTGAGAGAACAGTCAGTATCATCATCCCCATTTCACAAAAACGGGAGCTGAGGTTCAAAGTCACAGTCACACAGTCTTATGGCAGTACTAGAAATAGAAATAGTCTCCTGGCTCCCAGTCCTCTCTCTTCTCCAGTCACCCTAAATAGTTTCTAGTGTAGTTTTGTAAGACATTTATCACATGATTTTCAAAAATCTTGTCCTCTTTGCTAAGGAAAACTAAAAAAAAAACCCAAAATAAAAAGAAAAAGTGATAAAAAAAGGAGACTACCTAATTTTTGAATGAGGTTGCTGAAATGATTCTAGCTGTTACATGGGCAATGCCATCCAAGTTTCATGAGTTAATCCTGACCCTAAGTACACCTAAAATAGATATCTTTGCCTCCAGCTAATCAACAGGCTTACTAAGATTGCCTAAATAATTTATGTATAACCAACCAGTGGAAACTAGATCTTCTGTGATTTCCCTAGATACATATTCTGCATGTATCATGTATATCCTTGCCTATTTCTGATGTTCATTTGAAATTCAGCTGGGACTTTTAAGAAAACTTTTGTACTCCAGCTGTATAGCTCTAAGAAAAAGCCAGCTGGAGACATGATACAGTATCTTTGAACTGGGTGAAAAAATGTTTTAAATCCAAGTGCATGGTGGATAAGATTCTGAATTTTCTGTTAATGAACAGTGGATTAGAATTCAGAATCCCCATGGTTCTCACTCTGACATTGGCCCATCTGGGTAAGCATTTTGTCTCTCTGTGCCCTATTTGTACAATAAAAATAATGGCATTTAGCAACAACATTCCAAGATAATATAGTGATATGCAGGCAAAAAGATAAATATTGGGTATGAGAGGATGATTAAACAAAATTCAAAAGGAAATAATCTAATTTTCTTGTTTATAGCACAGAAAATGTGAAATACATACAGTAACAAATTGTGCTTTTTGGACACATTTGTGTAATGTTGCCTTCAATGGAGCAGTGAAATGAAGCTTGGATTAAAACTCACTCCACTGTGGAGAAAACAGATTTTCTTTTCCAGTGTCTGCAAACAGAAAGCAAAAGCATCAGCAGAGATTGTCCTACCTTGTTCTGACTGCAAATTTGAGAATCTGTTTTGCATCTGTAGCTGAAATGGAAGCTAGAGTACAAATTGTCTGGAGTTCATAACTTTTATCCAGAATTCATAACTGGAAAATATACTCTGTCTCTTCTGGATAGCAGCTGCTAAAAGACAATTCTTGCTCACGTCTGCTCCACTGTGCCAGGAATGCTTTGGACTGTTTACTGTACTTGTTGAGACTAGCTGCAAAAATAGGGCTTCAGTCAGCCATGCAGGAGGTGGAGGAGGAGCACCAGGTACTCCAGGACTAATTTCGGTGTGGCAGCCAGAAATTTTGCAGCAGTCACTGAAAAGATACAGCAAGTATTGTAGATGCCCCACATTGGCTCAGCTGTACTGGTTGGTGCTGCCTTCATCTGAGCAGTTTATGGCAGCACCAAACTCGAACAATGCTTGTGTAGCTCTTTATACCTGTGCAAAAGGAGTGTGAAGCACTATTGTTCCAAATCATGGCATTTTACACACCCCTCTACCTCGCCATGCTATTTTTATCAATCCAATAGTGCCTGTCTCTTGTCCCAGTTAGCAGCATCACCATGTTCCTTGTATTTCTGTCTTTGCATATTCCATCTCTGCACAGCTGAAATTCCTTCAGGCCTGAGCCTCGGGGCAGCATGTAGAGTTCATGTACCATTCCCAAATGTGAACCTGATTCCCTTGCACATCCAAGAGTTTTCACATTTCAAAAGTCACAGAAAAGACCAAGAAGAAAGACGAATGAAAATCTCATTGAGAATGGTAAAGACAGGAATTGTCTGGTCTGTATTGATGTAGCACCTGCTTATGGCATCTGTAGGAAGGGATAAGCAGCTTTGTTAATTCATATTTGCTGTGCAGCTCCATGCTGCTCTGCAAAGCTGGAAGATCTCCACTATTTAGGCTGACCTTTAGAGGCAAGTACCACCTTTTTCCAAACGTCCACACTTGCTGAGCCGTGGTAATTGTGCAGGCAGTCTGTCAAAGCCTGTGGTTGCTCATCATCCGTTGGAAAACTTGGAGCATTCAATATCCTTGTATGTTTAGATAAGTTTAGGGTAGTTCTACATTATGACACCCGTTAAGGCCTCAAAGTGTTAAAATTGAGCATTTTATAACCATTTTGTGCTGAATCTGATGTGCTGGAGCCATTAACAACTTCTATTGCTTCTGTATTTCTTCTTTCTGTACAGATATCTTGGCTGATGGGGAAGAGAAGGACCTGTATCTTTCCCTGTGGCTAGGGATGTATTTAACTCATCTCAACTGTTGCCAAATGCTATGTCCAACTTTCTGACTAAATCCCTTATCTCCTATGCATTTACAATTTTTGCTTGAAAAGCTGTGGCTGCCACCTGAAACCATAACTTTCTAGTTAATCCTTTTGTTTGATCCTGTTTTAATTTATTTTGAATCATCAAAAATAAAGAGGCCTGAACTGAAGCAGAACCAGTAATTTACCTCTTTGCTGCTTTGGCTCAAAGAAGAATCATTTCAGTTATTCTGATTAGGAAAGAGGCTCCGTTAAATTCGTTCTCACTTTGGTTTGGTGAGAGGATGTTCTTCCTTTCCTGAGTATCATGAAGTAAAAAGCAGACATTGAAGGGTTTGGTTTTTTTATGAAGGGAAAGACTATAAATTCACCGTGACAGCAAAAATATACATCAGATTTTTGACGGGTTGGCTTTGTGCCAGCCAGCAGCCTTTACGCTCCGTCGTGTGTTGTCTACATGAACCTTTTTTTACTTCATGCTGCTATAGTCTCAACGTGTCTGTCCTCTCACAAGCTGAATAAATGTCATATCGTACATTCTGTCCTGTTTGTCACAAGTGCTGCTGTGTGGCTGCCCTGGATCCATACCAGATTAATATCGATGAGAGATCCCAGGTACCTTATACAAAAAGACCATCAATGAGGGTGTATAGGAAATACAGAGAGGAAAACAAAGCTCAAGTGCTCACTTTTGGAAGTCGCTGCATTAAAACAGTCTGCTGAAACGTATTTTGGAAGGTCATTCTCTTATTCAGAGATGTTTGGAAGAGGTTTGATGGTTTTATGAGTAATTGTTTATTCTTTGAGGTGTAAACCAGCTGTTGTGGCTTTCACATGACTCACTATGTAAGGATCTGAGATAAAACTTATAAGTAATACACTTGGAGAAAATTCTAGAAAAAGCTGTTCTATACATAGAAATGCCACAACCTCAGATCCTCTGAGACCAAAAAGTCTGGAGGACTTTTAACTGGCAAGATAGGAATCTCCCTTTTCTGAAGGCATGAAGTTTCCACTTTTAGCTCTGGAGTTTCATGGCCTTCCACCTGCCACTGGGCCAGAAGGATGACCATTTGTTGGCTTGCAGGGCAGTGTCATTTCAAAAAGAAATTCCACTTGAAATGGAGAAAGAGAACATTTTTGTGAGGTATATATTCAGTTACTTACGTGACAGCTGTCTGAAGAAAGAAGCCAAGCATTTGCAAGAAGGATTTTAAACAGGCAGAAATTCTCAACAAACCATTCAGCTTCCTTTTAACTGGATTCATAAGAAACAGCAAATAATTAATTGAGGCCAAAACACATGTCATACTGAGTTTGCACGAGCTAGAAGGTTTGAAAATAATTAAGAGCAAAACTGCTAATAGTCCATTTAAATAGCTGCTGCCTATCTGTCCAGTATGAAAGCCCAATCTGTTGTGTTCAATCAGCGCTCAGCTGCTACTTGCCAGCAGCCTAATTCCCCAGTCTTGTCTCTGTGCTGTGCTTGTGCATTCCACTACCTGCTAAGTTAAACCCTGCTGTCCTGGTTCTGCGTGGAGATTTCTAATGCTATTCAAACCATCCACACTGGTTCAGGATACAGCCCCCAAACCTGTGAGGGGTGTGTGGAGTATCCAGACAAACATGCCTGGTTTCAGGAGGGAAGGGGAGTCAGCAGCGGTGGTGTATAGTTCACAGGATTAGGACTGTGTTCATTCATACCATTCTCTGTGCATTTATGCAGTTTCACAAGCTGTTGACCTGCAATATTTCTACCTTGGGATCCTCTTTTTTTAAGTGATGCCATTGAGAGTGCAGAGTAAGTTGCTCATCCAAACGGGCACACTTCATTGACAGCATATCTCAGTTTCCCTAAGTCTCTTTGCATCTGTGTTTCAGGTTCAATACATTGACTAATCATTTATATTGCAAGAAGATTTTTTTAAAAAGTTATATTTGACCTCTTTATGTGCTGAGCTTGTTCTAGGTTCTGTGCAAACCGTGGAGGAACTCTACAGTGAAGTCTCTGCTCAGATCTGGCAGTTATAAAGCTGTATGGGCAGTGTTAGGAATGCGTTGTGATGAAAGGTGTTCTCAGGTTGAGAGGCATTGTAAGCCTCAAACCTGCACCACCAGTTCTTTGCTGAGAAATCTGTATTAAAAATAGCAAAGTTCATTGTACAGGCATTTGAAGGAACTGAAGAGTAATTCATTGACCTTTGGAGATTAAGTAATGCATATTGTCATAAGGAAGTGATATTTGAGTAACAAACAGAAAATGTACACAATTATCTTCCATTAACCTCTCAATAGAGGCAATCAGGATTTCCTGATCCTAACATGTTCACTGTTCTTGGCATCTTGAATATATGTTTTCTGTGGTCTGTGGACACATTAGTTCTCTAAGCATGTCAGAGGATAATTAGTGCATGCCTGCCTTTTTTTTTTACCTGAAAGTGTACATACACAGGAAAGAAGGAAGAATGCTGAGGAGTGGGTGTGCAGATGGAGTACTGAGCGCTCTGTGCTCTGCTCTCAGGTTTATCAGAAGCCTCAATGCCTGTCTCTGTGCCTCAGTTTTCACTGAATTAAGTGGGACTGAAGTGTTTGCATAATACACAGAGAAACTTACTTAAAGGGCTTAGAGATAATGAACAGAAACAGAGGAACAAAGAGCAGTTTCACTGCTTTTGCAGAACAGTTGTATTGCAGAAAGAGAACATGAATGAAAATGAACCATGTGTATAATTCAGAATTTGAATGCAATAAAAATTATGGGTTTTTTCTTTTATAAATTATTAACTCAAATTATTTTTCAAAAAATTACGGGAAAAAATGATAGGAAACTCTTTATTGCTTTCTTCTGGAGAATGAAATAATCTGTTTAAGTGTAAATTAATATGTCACATTCTTACACAATTTGCAGGAAGATAAATTAGTGGGTCTCTTTCTCCAGTCTTTCTTCCACTTTCCTAATTCTACATGAGTATTATTTTCAGGCTCACTGTGTTGGCCTTTCTTCATGTGGCTTGTTGCACACTGAAATAAATTTGCCACACTCTTGCTAAAGCAGTGTTTTTAAAGTTAATTCTTTTATTTAGAAATTCTTGGTACAGCAGTACACATTTTTTAAAAATTAAATGCGTGAAATTGACAAAAATTCTGTTCATCAGTCCTAATGCTCAGGCTCATAACTATGTGGCAGATGAAACAAAAAATTAAAAAATGGAGCAATCAAGAGCCCCTGGACAAGAGAATCACTTTACCTCAGGACACTGAGATAATTTATCTGGGTGGCTCAGAGAAAAGGCTAGATAAGACTGAAATTTGGAGAGGCTGAGCATGTCCTCAGTCTTTGGATTATGAAGTGAATAAATCCAGCAAGTGGCATCTGAATACATTAATGCTGTAGATTCTAGCATGGAAACAGGAAACTATTTATGAGGCAAAAATATATCAGAGATTAATTCAGTTCTATATATAAGATATGCATTTTACATATACAAAATCTTTGCCAAAATATGAATAATTTGCAAGCACACCGAGTTAGAAAATGCCAGAATAAAGGTTGCCTTTCCATGTATATGCCCTAAAGTAATCTTTAATTACACCATTCCCAGCTTCTTTTTCTAACCCTGAAATCTAATTTCAGTGCGTGCTTGATTTTGCACTCCTAATACTTTCTCTTTTAAATAAAGACTTTTGGGGTGTATTTCCCCAGGTTTTTGTTTTTTTTTAATATTTGAAAATGATGATATTCCATCCTACTAACATCCAGCTAGGTCATCATAAGATCATAACCTTTATTTGTCATCCAAGAAGACTCTGGAGTGGCTGTAACTGATGGTGTGATTTTGAAGTCTCAGCAAAGATGCTGTGTGTCTTCTTCATGTGACATAAAGCTACAGGTGTCAGGACTGTAAGGTAAGGGAGTACCTGAACAGAGTTTTAAATAAGTTACTTATTATTGCTCTCTCTCATCCTTTTCTATTCACTACTGTTCTGTATTGTGCAACCATTAACAATGTTGCTTAGACAGCAGTCGCATGAACTCCATCGACCTGATTCTCTACTGCCTTGTGCCATATGCGTGGTCATTTCTACAAAATTCATGCAAAATGAATGTAAAATGTTGATTTCTGATTTGCTAACATTTTAAAACTGCTTTGCACTTAGTTTATGCAGCTGTGAATGGTAGCACATACTGCTTACAGCATGCACATCCAGGGCCCATATGCTGAGGAGGGTTCCACTTTAAGCTGAGTTTTTCACCATGGTTGTAAGCCAGAGTAGTCACATTGACAGCACAGAAGTTGGATCCAGTGTGCTAAATCATTATTCCTTGTCTACTTCTTTCTGTTGTGGGTTGGAGAGTTCTGATCAATAGTGACAGCATGCAAAGCCTCATAAAAATGGTTCATTTCCTAAATCTATTTCCATGCTTAGGCATTTAGTCTTTTGTATTGATAACTGAGATGGTAATACTGGGTGTTTCGAAAAGATGGACCCAATTTCAGTGACAAGATGCTCTGAAATTGGGTCCATCTGTTTGAAACACCCTGAATTTCAAATCTCTCTGAGTACAACAGAAATGCTCCCAAACCAGTATTTACCTCTGCTGCACTGAAAGGGCTGTGCAGTCCCAAATTCTAAATTGTCACAGAAGAGGAGTTTTCAGGACTTGGGAACCCGACTCTAATGAGAGAGCTTGGAGCTGTAAAAAGTTTCTACCTCTGAAGATTCAGACAGGATAAGAGAGGGTTAAGTGCTTACTGTTATGTTACTTTTTAGTTGATTAAGCCAGGACTATGCACCTGGTATGAAACTGCAAACTGAAAGTTCTCTGTGAGATCTGGAAAGAGCAGCAGGCTGGCTTCCATAAATAATACTGCAAGTTAAACAGTGATTTCACGAGGTCCAGGACATAATATAAATAAGAAAGCAAAAAAATCCAGGAAATCCTTAGTTAAGGAAAGTTTTGTTTTAAATATTATATGCTTTTCTTGAGCTCTGAGAATCATCTTCACAGTAGACACTAAACTGACGGAAGTAAAAAACTACTTTTTCTTTGACCTGAGCAAGATAATTTTGACATACTGAACACACAGCTTGTTCTCAAACTTTTCAGAGTTAATCCAGAAGCTCACAGACCTGGTGAAAGGCAGGAAACCAATGAAATACTCTGTTAAGAAGAGACCAAGCTTGTGTCAAAATATGTAAAATGCTGTTTGCTGACACCAAACATAGCAGCTTTTGGCAACTGCAGGAGATTGGATTGGTGCAATATTTTGAATTGAACAATCCCAAAGGATAACCTAAGCATGTTGGACCAAATTCAGTCAGGAGGTAGCTGTTTTGATTTCACTGGACTTAGAGGAATTCGGTCCTTTTTGTTACAGCCAAAATGCAATGCTCAGGTTTAAATTGAGTGGCTGTACACAAGTTGTGACTTCTTTTTTAAAGAAATAATTTTAAAAGTCACCCAGTTATTACAGGTAAGCACAGGTACTACTTCAGATAATTGATTCTACTGTTTTCATCTGGCTTCCAGAGCAAACTGGGTTGCTGGAAAGTGAAAAGGAGGGAAATGGGAGCAATTTGGAGAAAGTTTTTCTACTTATGGTGTACACTAATGTTGTTTCTATGTCCTGCTTATCCCCAGTCCACCCAATTCTAGACTCAGGACCTGTTTAGGTCACAAGTGTTCCCATTCTGCCTAAAGCATCATCTCTGTCTGATATTTATCCAGTGAACTGAGTGACCTGTGAGCGGGCCAAGTGCCAGAGAAAAACATGCACAGGCTGGAGGCAGCCGGAAACCTACTGGACAGTCATTGAGAAGCTATGAGGGTTTTTGTCATATTTTGCTTTGTTTATGTTTTTTCGTATCTATATGGCTTTTGAAAACCACAAACTCTAGTCTGGAAAATACATATTTTGGCTCTGTACAGGTTTCTATATTCTGCTCAGCCCACTCAGTAGTATATTAACTTTTGTCATATGATTTTTTTTTCTCTTACCTTCTCCAGGGAAAGAAGTGTTGGAACTGTAATCCTGGTTGTGTGGTGCTTAGGTTTCTTATTTCTATGCTTGCATTACATGCAAATGAGGAACTGCATCTTGCTTTGGAGGGCAAGGTAGCTCAGGGAACCTGGTGCTTGTATAGAGCTGATGTAAAAAGCATGGCAGTGGGGAGCAGTTGTGTATCAAAGGGAAGGATTTTCCTTATCCTGTCTCGGAGCGGCACGGAGGCATTTCAGCAGCCATTACAATAATTTCTGTATCTCAGGAGGCTCAGAGTTGCTGTAGCAACCTTTTGCTAGATAGGAATTTGGCTGGTGAAGCCCCACAGGAATCTGCTCCCACTCTCGACTAACCTATCACATCACCGGTCTCAACTGGCAGCGAGAAACCCCAGCTGCGAGTCAGGCAGGGTAGGAGACCTCTTTCCACAGGTTCCTCACAAAACCTTCCCCTGATTACTGGGATCAGATGCTTTTTGGGCAGTTTTCTGTGGAAATGGAGCTTTGCTGTGTGTACAGAGTTCTCCTGAACCCAAATTGTAGAAATGGTCACAGTAAATTTTGTGCATACAAACAATTCATGCACTCCCAGATACAGAACCTGAACGTGCAGAAGCAGGGAGTGCAGTTTTCAAGACCAGTGTGGGAAGTTTGACTGGGAGGCAGCAGTAGTTCTGGTGACACAAAAGAAGTATTATAAAGTCACTGAGGGGATCAGGCAGATGGGAACAGACTTGAGTAGGAAGGAATACAGACAAGGTCCCCAAAGCCTGCTACTTAGATTTGGATGAAAAACGAAGTGTGAAGTTGGTCAGAGCATGAGGGGATGCATCACTGCTAAACCAGTTCCTTCAAAAGTGTGAAGTAGTTTCTAGAGTAATGAAAGACAGTTTTTTGGCCTTCCAAGCTGCTCTATGGCTGAGAATAATATTTGGAAGATTTTATTTATAGACAATATTGCCTGATGGTTATAGAGAAAATAGAGTTATTTTGGATGCTGGGCTTTTACTTGGAATTCTACAGGTGATTGGCATTGTCAAACAACAAGACCCTGTAGGTAAAGCCTAGGAAACAATAAGTAATATGATAATTAAAACAAGACTTTGACCTAATACATAGTTCAACAAAAAACATAAGCTGCTCCATATCTTTTTGCCAAAAGAAGAAGTCATGTTCTCACCTTACACCTTGCTGCTGGTTTCCATCCCTGAATCCTGCCTCATTGTGTGGGTACAGGCACTGGAAAGTTATCCAGGGAAGAAAAAGTTGATTTTAACCAGGTAGTTTCAGTGTTCAGCCCTACAGTCAGTCACACTGAGAACTGAATGCTGACCAAGGCTGTCTGAACGTTTTTTCCCTGCATCACTTTACAGGTGAACAGCTCTGTGGTGTGGCTTGTAATTCTGCTGTGTGAGCACTGGTTCCAACAGGACTGAGGGGTGGCACAGCCACACAGGGAGCAGGAGCAGGGCACTGCAGTGCCTTAAACCCAGACTGAGATTTCAGGATGGCAGCTATAGCCTTGGTCTTTGGAGGGTTCAGTAAAGCAAGTGTGCTCAGAGCTTATCTGTCTGGATCTTCCTAGGACACTGTGCTGCCTTCTGTTGTAACTGTTGGTGGAGAAGGACAAGATGGCACAACTCTTGTTTTCCTTCTATATATTGTTTGGTGATTATTGCTTTGGAATCACAACATGCAGGACCAGTTCCTCCCCTCGTTTCCAGTTCTTACTCCTAGGTTTGCTTTTGTAATTTATAAACATTCTGCTGAAACTGAAATATCCAACAGTTGCGGAGCAGGTACCAAAATCAGTGGTGGTTTGAATTAATATACCAAGCTGGAGAACTAGATGGCCAGCCCACACTCATTTTTGCCAACTGTGTTGCAGGGCAGCTGCTCCTGGCAAGCAGACAGCGAGGGAACTCAAATTTAAAATTGTCCAACAAGGATCACCAGTGCTAGCCTTGAAGCACCCCGAGGCTCTTTCTCTACTGGAGAGGTAATTGCTTGTGAGTCTAGGAGGTTAAGCAAAGTCTAAGCCTTAATGTTAATGCAAGATTTAACTCTTGCAGGTATTATTTCAAGTGGTACAGACAGGTCACTGAATACAACAAACTGAAAAATACAATTAAACAAATTCTGATTTGTGTCTGTGTTGATTTTCGCTGGTTTGAACCACAGGCAAAGCAGGGTGAATTCCAGCAGAAGACCAGCTCTGTGTTGTGGTTTGGTTTTTTTTCAAACCAAATACCTTCCAATCTGAAGCACTTTTTAATTGTGCAAGGAAGAAGAAAATCTATACTGCCAGGTTTCTTAGGCTACAGACAGATGATAGGTCTCAGCCAGAAAGCGGGGCCATGTATGGTTATAGTCAGCTCAATGTGTCTCTGAGTGGCAGTGAGAAAGGCGAGTGGGCTTTGCAGAGCTGACTGATCTCTGTGCACTAGCAAAGTAATCAAAACTGAATATGGACTGTGCCCTAGTTAGGCTTATTCTAACTATTCAAAGCTGTGTGTCATTTCATGCAATTTGGGATACAGCCTGGGCTCTGTCTCGGGGGTGTGTGTGTGTCGTTTTTACTGTATATTTTTATAAAAAGCACCCAGTTCTGAGGAATCTATTCCCAGCTAAAGCACACAAGCTCTGGAAAGGTCAGAGAGAGGCATTGCTAGCTTTGGTAAATAAACAAATCTCTTCTCTGTGGCTGGGATGTTGTATTAATAGCAGTAGATTTGGTTTCGCATTGTGGAGCTCCTCCTGTTTCATTGCTATTGAAGATAAGAGAACACAAAATGTTCTGTCACCCTCCCCATGAGAAAACAAGCCAACAGCCAGAGACTATTATATTTAAAGATATAACTGAGGCAAAGACTTGGAGAATGCAAACACTCAGGTTTATATTCAGTAACTACTGGATACCATAGCTGGCACACCAGTAACTCAACATTATTTAATGTCTTACATGAAAGAGTTTGCAAGACAAAATCACTACAGTAGAAATAACCTAAAAATGAAGGGTTGAGCCTTAAGCAGATGAACGTTGATTTTTCCCTTTTGCATTTTTCTTAGTAATTCAGATGCAACAAAAAGTAACAGGTCTTTTCTGCTTCTTAACCGATTCACCAGTCTGCTACAATCTGTTTTACTTCAGTTTGCAACATGGAGTTATTCATACCTTCGTTACAGGATACTGGGATTGGAAAACTTTCTCCAAACAGTTCCTGGAAGGAAAAGTTTTCTTATGAAATTGTAAAGCCCTTAAACTTGGCAGTAAGCATGTGTAAAATAAATTAACCAAGCTGTAGCCTAGAGCTTCTCTACACAAGTTATTTGGGAATAATTAATCCTAAAATTCCACATGTGGAGTATCTTGGTTTGGAGTATGTACTCCTGAGAGTAAGGCAGATTTATCCTATGTTAGTTAGTGAGTAAGAAGCATGATGGGAAGAAATGAAGAATTTATCCTTAACTTGTTAACATATATGACAATACAATTGTCTTTACAACACTAGGTGCCTAGTACATGAGCTCATACGTGCTTAATACATACCTCTTGTCCTTAGTGGCACCTTTGCTCCAGATCAGGCACCAGTCCAGAAAGGAGACAGTCTTCCCTTCTGCAGATCTTCTGTTGGAGAGCAGATTGCTAGATATAAGTAAAAATAAACATGAACCAAATCAGATCATTCTCCTCTGAACAATTGCTTTCCTTGCCCTTGAAATATCATCGGCTACAGATTTCTTTCTTTCCCTGATGCTCAGGTGGAGAATCTGTTCAGAAGGGAATTCTTCCTGCATGCAGGAGACATTTTGTAAAACTACACCTCTACATAGGGCACATAAACAAACCAAATGACTCAATGGAAAAAAAGTTACATGCAGTGGGATCTTTTCCTGGAGGGATATTTTTACCTCTAGAAATAAAAATATTGGCAGAAGACAAAGACACTGAAATCACCTAAATTGTTCTCTCCCCAGTCCAAGTCTGACCAGTCTGGAATTTAATTTTTGGATGTGGTGCCTGATCTGGCCCTAAGGTAGCAGTCCACCTCTCTTCCGTGGGAAAAAGAGAGTCTCAGCTGAGGTTATGCTGCTTTCATGTAAGTGTTTCTAACTGAGTATCACTTTCCATCTGCTATGCTCATTGCATTTTACAAAAAAATAAGATTAATTATTTCTTCTAGATCAGTACATACACAAATTCCTCAAAAATTCTGGGCAGAGACAATGGATTTATTTGACAGCTCCTGATGACTCTTTAAGGTGATGTAACTGTTCAGAGAAAGTAACAGTCTTTGCAGTTAGGAGTAAAAAAAACAAACAGTAATTGTTCCATATTGTAGCTTCCTTACCATTTGAGAACAAACCCAAATTTAATTCTGCCATCACAGGAATTTTGGCTGAGTTAAATGTGAGAAAAGGTTTCAATTTTGAGCATGAAATTTCTTTTAACTGTGATTTCTGATACAACATATGTCATAGAAATGAGGAAAAAAACCCCTGCAGTCATTGTGAGGGCCTCCTGATCTTTAATGTAGATCTTTAATGATTTAATGTAGATCTTGAATGATTTAATGTAGATGTTTTTGGAAAGGTGTGCACTTTATTTGTGCCTGATAACAATAAGGTTTTCTTTTTCAAACGGATTGAATAGTCATCAGAGCTTTGCTGGCAATAAGGTATTCTAAATAAAAGTAAAGTTTTTTGCACATAACATTTTAAATTTAATTACATCATAAGCTGCTAAAATTGAAATCTTTACTTTAAGAGAGTGAAATTTCAAAGCCATATGTAACCCACTACATGTAGGCACTGACCACTGCAAAAGTAGCACTAGAAATGGAGTGTGCCAATTTGAATTATCCCAGGAATATCACATTCTTAAAAGGCAATAGACATGAAATACCCGACACAGGAGAGTAATATGGAAATTCATTCTTTTATAACTTCAGTATTGAGCCAGTTTTTTTTGCTTTCTAAAAATGGGTTTATGTAAAGAATGTCTTTGCAGCTGAACTTTTGCGCAGTGATTTTGGCAGATTGAACTTGACGTTAAGAACTCAAATCTATTTGAACAGCACCTGAATTTTCCAGCAAGGTATAATAAGAGGCAGCAAGCAGACCCCAATTATGTACACAATAATATGGTTGCTGTTCTGCTTGATAAGGTCATAATCTGATTTCTGATTATATATTAACATTAATAGATTAAGGTACTTCCAAGAAGACGGATATCCAACATCATTATTTTAGTATTCCACCTGTCTTTTAAAAATTTGTCTTTTCTTTCAGGAATGAAGTCTGTTCTCTGAGTTGCAGCTGGAGAATGAGGGCAGCTCAGGCCATCCCAAACCTCAGGAGATCAATAGTGTTAGCAGCTGATGATCTAATTATGGATTATTTGGGTCGGACTCTTTTTCTCCTAGCTAGGTGTGACTTGATTGACTCAAAAGAGGTTATGTCATTCAGTTCATAGGGGTTATAGCATGAGTAAATCATTCCCCTAATAATTGCCATCCTATTAATCATGAGGAGTCTAGCATTTCATATAAGCAGACATTTTGATCTTGTAGACATTTTTTATACATATCTTGATGATATTGCATGAATTTCTGGTGGTAATGTATGCTATTATTACATTAGATGTATTAGTTATGTATATTTTTAATAAAGCTCAGGATGAAAGCATTTACTCAGAAGAATCCTGTTACGAATGTCTCCTTTGCAATATCTCTCTCAGTTTTGCAAAGGCATTATCCAAAACAGGCTGTCAGAGTGAGTAATCCTTCATGTGCTGATACCTTAAGCTGACCATAAACAAGACACATGATGATGTAGGATTTATTACATATTTTAAATTTTCATTGCTTAGGAGATGGAGAAAATATTGTCTATTGGCTTATGTAATAACCCATAACTGGATTCCAGTATTTTGGAGTTTTCCACAATTTCTTGCATAAGTATTTTTATATTCTCCCTATTGTTGTGTTTTGCTTCATATTAACTCTCTGCCTTCCAGAACATGTATGATGTGTCTGGGCATTAATGTAGCACTCAATAACATCATGAAGTCCTGCCTTACAACGAGCAAGGCTCAATGTAAACGACAGGGTACTCTAATTAGGGCAGTCTATTTTCTCTTTGGTTGTTCCAAAATCCTGTTCAGGAAATCGGGAGGGATCTGTCCAAGACATTACATCAGGAAAGCAGCCTAGGCTGGTTTGTACCATCTTGTAGGCAGATAGGTTTCCAGAACTTTATGTTCCAGTTTCACAAATGCATTTGTTGCGAGGGGAGCATAATGAGTTTATGAAGGGAAAAGCATTCCCTGAAAAATCAAAAGCCCAGGTGATCATTCTGCATCTTTGTGTTTCATTTTTTGAGAATCACACAAAGGAGGGGAGCACGACACCTCTGACAAAGCTGATCAGAAGTTATGAGTATTAATTTCCTGCCTCCAGCACTGCTCGCCTGGTAAGCATTTCTTATGTGATAAAATGTTTCTGTCTTGTGGTTTGTTATTTAACTCTCTGGCCACTCAACATCCCGTTTGGGGAGCAGGCTTTGATGAAGGGGAGATTTCACCTTTGCCTCTGAGCTTTTTAATAAAACAGTTGTTATTTTTCTAATTTGTTTTCAGACTGTCTTGAGCTGATCACTGAAGCACATCGAGGACAACAGGAGCTGCAGACACAGGTGCAGTTCTGCAAAACATTTTCTTTGAGGGCAAAGGCAGTTTAGGAAGCTCCAGACCCTTGTTCTCTGTGGCCCTGCCCACTTGCTCCCAGCTCCCTTTCTGCTGCTCTCTACCCCTTTGGTTGTGTTTTACAATTATTTGTGGCTATAAAGTGAGTAACTGAGTTAATAATCATCTTTTGCCAGGAGACTGTGATAAGCCTGACCGTGCAGCCCCACAAAGGGTTGTGACAGCACAACTGAAAAAAACATTTCCACAATAATTGCAAGTGGGTTTAGTCTCTGGTACTGCAGTGCAGGGCAGTCCCACCTCTTCTCTCAGCCTACAACCTGTTTTTTCCTAACTATTCAGTATTGTGCATCACTGTATGCTAGTGCAATCCATCAACTAATATGCTAGCATAGAATTTTATAAGTCATCTGGGACAGCATTCTTCTGAAAGCAAAGCTGCTGTCTTTCAGAGGCTTTTTGTCCAGGCAGTCTGGGTTTTTGCTCCTGCTTTGCTCCACAGGCACTGTAAGTGGGAGCGAGCACGCTCTGCCCATGACCCAGCTCCTCTCATGTTCTGTAACCAAGCCCACTCATCTTCATGCAGACCCTTCTAGCTTGACAGCACTGAATAATTATTCTTTTTAAATTATGCAAACAGCATGAACCTGTGTATGGTATCTTACAGACACTACATTTGTGGACTCGGGTGTCCACCAAGTGTGGCTGCAAATAGGCCTTGAGAAACGGGTTTCAGCTGGGTCAGTTCTCCAAAGCTCTTCACAGAATCCTAGGGGATGGAAGGGACCTCAAAAGATCATTCTATGAGCACCTTGCTGATGAAGCACAAGGTGGTTACAACTGGAGGAACACGGCTGTGGGGACTGACATTTTTTTGTTACCCTTAGGTTGGTAATGGCTAGGAAACAGCACTCCTGGGGGAAACTGAAATCTTCGATGTAGAACGTGTTTTCTGGTGGCCCAAGCCTTGGGGAGGTTGGCTGGGATTACGGCTGGCTCTGGTCTCATGGCAGGAGGTATGTGCAGTTTGTACTTTGAAACAGCATTTTGTGAATTTTGGTTTACTGTCTGTGCCTTGTAAAGAGAAATTGTACAGAATGTATTAGTATATACCAAATAATGATTTCAATTAGAAGCAGAGCTCTTGCTGCTATTTTACTGGAGGCATTTTGGTTTTGAAGAAGCTTTGGCTTAGGTTCCATAGAGTCCATGCAACACCTTGCAATTTAAGAAACTCCATCTAATTTTTTTTTGCCTTCTTTCACATACCAGGTGCAAATGATCTCTGGATTTATTCTCCTGGAAACCTACATCCTCATTGTATCTGGGGAGCAACCATAGTGTGTGCAGTAAGAGGGCAGGCTTAATCCATGCTTACTTAATGTATGCTCTATCTCCAGCCAGTAATCACCCCCAACTCAATTAGCTAATGTTGTGTTTAGGTATTCAATATTTATGCATCAGTGAAGCCATAACATTGCAGATCACTCTATTTGCTGAATGCCCTTTTAGAAAAACTGGATGTACCCATATGGATTGTTCAAACAAAGATAAATTGCACCAGCACTATGTATTTGCAGGTAAAATTGGCCCTGATGCAGCTGCTGTATCAAAGAAAAACTCCCTTATTATGAAACTCCAGTATCCGTGCCTTTCCATGGGGAACAGAACACTGTAAGCATTGCTGTGAGCCTGCTGTGAAGAGTTCATCTGATTGTAGTGGAACCACACAGTAACAGGCTGTGCATCTTGTAGGTAAGGAGAACATTTCCAACAAAGCTATTTTGTACTGAGTAATGAACCTTTTCTGGGGTCTTTTTTTCAAAAAGTGTTAAGTTTTCTTTGAAAAATTGTAACTTCCCATTATAAGGGTCTGGGGTTTTTAATCATGAGCTTTCAGGTTTTTTTCAAGAAATAATATGAACATGTAAATTTTGTTCTATTGAAACTGAAATTTTTCATAGGGAAAATGGTTTTACTCCCCTGTGGTACATGCTTGGATCAGCAAAAGTTCAGTTTTTGTTTAAGGCCAAATTTATCAGACCAAACAGGAGCTACCACTGGGTTATTCATTAACTGAGGTTACCCTGGATTCGGTCTCATATATAAAGCAAATTTAGTGGTCCAGTGATAAATCTGCTGCCCTTCTATTTGAGGTCTGATTCCAACCAATTCCATGCAGTACACTAAGAAGCAGACCAGAGAAGCAGCAGCAGCAGCAGCTTTGACCACAGCTGCCTGGGGCAGTAAACCAGAAGCACAAACTCACTCATCCCTTACCAATATTCTAAGCCAGTGCTTTCACATTCATGCATCTTTTTTGAAGGCAACATTAAGCAATATTAAAAACCTCTTCATTTCCTCTAGGTGTTTAAGAAAGAGACAAATTTCCCCATTATATCTAGGTTATATAAATGATGTGTTTCAGCTACAGCACAAAGCAGACACTTGTACAAACCCGAAAATGCAGCCAGGACTGGCACGCAAATAAAAGGTTGCCCCAGAGTGCTGTATACCCGTCTGTAACTGAGAGACCTAATCTTTGTTTGCATGCATGCATGCACATGCACACACACAGTTTCTATTTAGGATTGCTTCTCCTGATACTTATCTCTCTGGGATTATAAAAAGATCTCGGGGTAAGAAAAAATCTCACATTGAGCTTTGTTGACTCCATTAGTGCAATGGAGGTGATTGTGATGCTCTTTATGCTTTGAAATTTTTTGTTACAATTTAATTAAAAACTCCTTCAGGAAACAGCTTTATGTTTGTCTTTATCATATTTGTTTATCTGTATTTCTTATGATCTTTCCATTACACATTTCAATGAGTTATCACGTTGCAAATGTACAGACATTTTACTTCTGAATGACTTTTTAGGGAGTGGCTGGGGTCAGACGAGGATACTCAAAGCCAGGACACTGACTACTGCACTGGGAAATGTTGTGGCTCTCACTGTATCGTTCCTTTATGTTCAAATAAACCAAACTCTGGGCTAGGATGAGGGTTTGGGGGTCTGAACAAGCATGCTCAGGACAAAACTCATGAGGTTTCTCTGGGAGATCAGGTGGGAATCCTGGACATGCCCTGAGACCTCAGCCTGGAGATGAGGACTAGATTCCTGATTTTGCTCCTGTTCCATTCCACACTGGTTTGTTCCTCTAGAAAATATAAATAGCAGCAACTTTTTTAGTTGGCTATACAGTCAACAGACTTTACTAACCATTGTTTATAAACTATTTTGAGATTCTGTGATGAAAGTTGCTATAACAAATAGTTTATTTTAACCTGATTTGTGCTAACGTAGTCATGCTCACATACATACAGGTTCACCAGCTGCTCACAATGACTTTACGTGACAATGCCATAAAATCAGGGAACTGGATATTCTAGAGTTAGAACTTGAACCATCAGTCACAGTAAGTATATAAAAGAGGTATAAAATTTTGCTTTGACAGTAAGTGTGATCAAATTAATATAAACAATATACTCCCGAGTAGTATATTTACATCTGCATTTGCATATACCACTTATGTCAAATAGATTCCACTGACATGTCTACATTTAGTTTCCATATTATACTTTGTATTTGATCATCAGGTAACACCAGACAACGTTATTATTGACGAGAGTAAATATTGCACAGGATAAATGATGACTACTCTGTCAATTCTGTTTTTATTTGCAGCAGTGAAACTGCATTATCATTGCAACAAAGTAATTCCATTTTGTCACAGAGAGCAGTATGCCTGTAACAGAGAGCAACGCAAATGAATTAAAATATATTGATTACATAGAAAATTAAGTTCAAACTATTTGAAACATCTTAAGTGATTAGATGTAATAAAATTTCATAGATACGATTGCGCAGCTGGCAAACCGAAATCAGAAGAAAACAATCGCCCCACTCCAGAGAACCTGGCTCCTGATCTTGGCTTTTAAACTTGAAGCTTGACAAACAATATTTCTGCTGTGATCTGGACAGGTGGCTGTCCCATCACAGGGCAGCCGTCAGCATTACCACTCTCCTCATTTAGACTTTACATCAAGTCTGTGTGAGCTCTGGCTTGAAATGAGATTCTCCGTGTCTATAAGCAAAGACAAATGCTAAGGCTTATTTTTTAATGCTGGTCCTGCAGAGCAAAGAATCAAAGGTATTACATAAGGGACACTGTTCTTTTAGATTACACAATATTTTAAGGGACATGTGATACATTGGAGGACTATTTATACTTTGAAAGTAACTGTTGATTACCTAAAATAATTCTTATTCTAAACAGATTGAGGCTGTGAAGAAGGTACAGAAAAACAATTCTACAATAGCATAAAATAAAACTGTCTTATTTGTGGGTACACACAAGGATTAAAGAGTATAATTTTACTCTCTTAGACCAAATGAAGTCCTAAATTGGAAAAGCAGCTCCATCCAAGGTCGCCTCTGTTGTTTCCAAAAATATCTTGAAACAAACGCAAGAGGGGCACTTTGTTGGGTGTTATCTAGACATATATAGTTTCAATCAAATTCTTCAAGAAGTGTCAGAATAAAAGTCGAACATTTGTTTGACACTGCCAAGTCACTAGCAAGTGAATCCCTTCAAAGGTTGAAAATAACTTTGATCACAGAATTAAGAATTACGGGATGTTTTCTTTACACTTAAAAATAAAAAGCCACGCTAATTTGGGATGGAATTGTAAACACTTTTTAGACATTTTGTAAAAGGATTGTATAATTCTTTCCGCTACATGAGGTGAAGTGTTACAAGGTTGTGTTAATGATCCCAGGAATATATTTATAGTGCTTTTCCCAGTATATGAGTTCTCTCTTTCCCTCTCGTATTTTACAATCAGCCTCCACTTCATTCAATTAAATCAACGAGCAGAAAAGAACCTTTGGTGTATAGAGATTTTTAAGTGATGCGTTTCACATACGAGTGGTTGAAGTACAGTGTAGTAAATAAAAAATACAGAAGGAACAGTAAGCACAAGAGTATCAACCCACTACAAAGAATGCCACACTCCACCTCTTTGTTAGAATTACTCAGATTGCTTTCTAGTTATTAGCTGTGGGAGATATTTTTCTAAGGGGACCTTATTTCAAGGTGATGTTGTCATTGCCCATGAAATAACAAATGTCCAATTTTCATTGCTGCTCTCTGAACATTAATGGGATCTCTTGCTGTTTCCTGGCTCACTCATGCAGATACCTGAGCAGACCAATCAGCCTACGGAAAATGGAAACGAAGTAAAGAAATCCTTCAGGACAAAAGATGCAACACGAATGTAAAATATTAGTGGAACAGGTTGTCTGTGGGTGACTTTCACTTCTCTGATACAGTTCTGTTTTCTTTTTAATATGCTATAAAAACACAGCAAGCTTTAAAGCATGGAATAAGGGAGATGGGAACAACGTATTATAAATACTTAAAACAAGTCAAAGTTTTTGAATGCTGCAGTCCACGGGATGCAGCCTTGGAGCAATGCATCATTGAAATAGCAGCTGATGAGCAAAATGCATCATTTTCAAGTGATTTTTAGTGTTTGCTTTTGCTTCAGTAATGGCTCTGAGATTTCTGTAACTGCAAAGAAATGCCCAAACACCAGCCTGCTCGCCAGAAAATGCTGCAGTAGTGTAAACCAAGTAAACTGCTGAATTGTTAATATTTTATAACCTTAGAATTTCAACTGCTATTTAAAAAAAAGTAACAAAAAAAAAAAGCGTTAAAAACCTACAAATTTTAATTGCAGAAAATCTCAAGAATTTTGTGGGGGTTTTTTCAGTATGAACCAGTTGTCAAATTCATAAAGGAGAAATTGTGAGATTGATTCCTTCATTACTTCCCTTCCACGGTTATTACTTGTGCCTGATGTATGCTTTATGGTTTGGTTGTTGTCCCTAAGTGCATATTTTCTATTCCATTCCAGGGTAAAAGAATTAGGGAGAGAGAAAGGAATTTATCTTTGAAAACTGGTGAGATCTCATTTTCCATACTTCTATCAACTGCATTTTTTCTGGTATTAGCAAAATGTGCAGGATTTGGCTTTATCCTATCTCAAGAGCAGACCTAATTAAGTGCTTATTGTATAAATGAGTGGTTTTAAAACTTGAGCAGTTGCAGGAAAATTTAGAAGCTTAAAAATGACATGTTATTCTGTAATGACAGACTGATCTGAAGCAGTTGAATAGACATTGGCTTGTGTGGATCCATTTGCAGGAAGAGAACTCCAGTTCTTGGCATTCAGCAAGTGATGGTTGTGTGCATTCTGATTGGCAAAACCAAGCCTTTATCAAAACTGTGAGGAATGGAAATGCAAAAAAAAAAAGGTAAAAATATACTTATTTTTTAATATTAAATATAAATAATGCCTTTAAGTTTAAGCTAATGCATAAAGTTGTATTTTAATGATAAACACTATAAATCCTCCAGCAGTAGATTTGTGCAAGGCAGCCTCTCCTAGATGTCTAATAAAAATCAAACCACATTACTGATGATTTGTGTATTTTCATTTTTTTGTGCTGAGAAAAACTTTGACAGACATTTATTTCTTGTTATAAATTAGACTGTGTCTAATGGCACATTGATTTCTGTCGGGTGAAAGTTGTTATTTTAGACAAAGATAATTACAGTTCTCTTGTATCCTCTGTGTCTCATAAATCCAATGCTGGCCCTTTAATTCCTGATGGTTCTGTCAGGAGGAAGAACACAGATCTAAATCCAGCAGACCTTATCTTGGCAAAACTCCCACTGAAGTCAGTGAGGGTTTTGTGAAAGTAAGGACAGCAAGATTTGTCTCACAGTTCCTGCTGATTATTTGGGATATGCTTGCCCCCCCCCCTCCCCCCCAGGCACCAGAGCTCCTCACGGAGTTTGACATTGCCACAGCACAGTGGCTCATGGCACATTTTTGGCTGTAAAATGGAATAATGAAAATCAGTGTGATTGTGAAAAACACCCTTTTCACCCAATGCCCTTGGAATAAAGCAGATTGGGAGTCTGGATACTGCGGCCGTGGAACTGACACTCCAGAAACAGAGAATTTAGAGAACCCATTTTAAATTCCTGATGAGAGTTTAAAGAACCTTCTGAACAAGCTGGAAATAGGTCAAATTCTGATTGTTAAAAAACAACTACCCAATTGTGTGTTGCCCAGACAGGTGGCACCTTGTGATAAAATTGTTGATTTGTGTAGTACTTCCTCCCTGGAACACTGGCGTGTCCGTGAAAATCTGAATTCTCTTTCCATGACAGATTGCAGCAGAGAAAAGCAGATGAAGAGTTAATGGTGTTCCTTTGGTGGGAAGCCTACTGCTACAACTGATAACACGGGGCACACATTCAGACCCAGTTCTTTTCTTTTTTTCACAGAAGTCTGAGCAAATACAGGGCTGAGGAGGGAAACCAGATCTGCTCATCCACAGAGAAGACAATGGAGTAACAGCTTCCTGCACTTCACTGTGTCAATGTGCCATGACCTTACTCCCAAGGGGACAGTGTTTGCGTGACAGCACTTCAGCCTCTGTGGTCTTTCAGTCATACGTCTGTCTGCCTTCACGTGGAAGTTGGCTCCAGGCTCACCCAACACTGCCAGAGTGGTGATTTAGGAAGTGGCCTGGCACTGCCAAGTGGCTCCTGCATACATCACCCCTGAGGACAGCCACCAGGTAGCTCGCGGGGAGCTTTGAGGCACTGTACACCTGGGCCAGGCACGAAGGAGTGATCTCGGGAGAAGCAGCTCTGTGCTTCATTTCCAGTTCCTCAACCAGCGAGTCCCTCAGAGAGCAGGTTTCATAGTGCTGACTGGGGACTACACTATCCCTGCTTATTGATCAGAAAATCCTTGTGGTGAGGACATTCTCCAGGCACTGAACTGTTGCTGAGTCCTCCTGCTGTATCGTGTTTTGTAACAGTGAGCACTACTGTAGGAATGTGAGCACTACTGTAGGAAAGTTACCAAGAAAGTTCTGGAAATCAGTATATTTAAACCTAATAAATACAATAGCTGGGCCTAACTTTTGTGATTTTGGGCAACTATATGCATACGACTTCATTAGTAGTAATAGCCATGTGAGTAGAGATCTACAAGTAACTAATCCTAGATTTGGGTTACTTAAGGAAGTCTAAAAACGTTTATTTTAATTTTTTTTTAAGTTCAAATGGAAGTAAAATGGTACCACTAATATAAACAAAACAGATCTGATCCCCAGATGGTAAAATGGCTGGTCATGTCACTCAGTAGCTGTTCCGTTTTCTCATGCCTATTTCTGATGCCTCTCTTAGGTCCATGTGGAACTTGCCTGTAGCCCTAAGGACAGCTGAGGTCAACATGACTAAATAACACAAAGCTGCAGAATACTGTAGTAGTTTTATAGCTGGAATACTTCCTCATCCAGTTCTGGGGGAAGATAAGGAGAAGCCTTTTGAAACAAAGTGAGCTGCTCCTCCGATCAGTGTTCCAACTGGAAGAAATCTGGTAAGTGCTGAGGCCCCAAATTTAACTACACACATTTTTTAATCATTGGGACCTTCACAAGGGAAAGGCAGGTATTCTTTCATATGGAATGTTTAATCTTATTAGTTAACCAGCTAGGCTATTAATAATTACAAAGTAAAAAACTCAGAAGTAAGCTTTTTGTTACAAGTTAGGAAGTGAAGCTGTAACTGTGAAAGTCAGTCAAAGATTTTTGACCACTCCCATCAAATCATGAATTAGGTGGAAAAGCCAGTGAACAGAATCCATTAAAGTTGCATTTGTTAAATGTCCACTTACATAAAAAGCTAAAAATAGCATCTGAGTTTTTTCAATTTTCTTTTCATAACAGTTATTATGATTTTCTGCTTCAGCTCAGAAAGTCATTTTGCTGCTGCTGTAGTGTATAATCTGTGTGCCCTTTCTTGGTGCAGTACAAATGACAGAGCACTAATCAGATCAGAACAACAATCACGTCATCTTTGAGTAACCAGCAATAAACTGTTTTTACAAGGAAGAAAGATGAACTATTTTTAGGGTAACTCTGAACAGAAAAACAGAAAATTATTCTACTCAATCTTGCTCTGCATCATTGCTATGAATTCCCAAAGCACTGCTTTTCCCTGGGCAGCAGGCTAAGCCATGTAATACATCTTTGCATACATGGTCAAAGAGAGGTTTCAGGGTTTTGTTACAAGTTTTGATTTGAAGTCTATAAAATCCCCTTTCTCCCTGCCCTGGCTGGTGGCTCTGAACCAGAGGCTGATTCCTAAGTAACCTGAACGCCCATTTTTGGTGATTATCCCATGTTTCCAGCATGTCTCACATCTAGTTGTCTGTGTTACTTTACTACTGCTGGCAAGTGTTTAGCAAAACTCTCCTTTAGAAGACCAGGTATGTGACTACTACAACTTTCTCCAGCTCAGCAGGCCCTACAGTGCAGAGCAGGTGAGGTGTGGTAATAATGGTACAGGGCTGGAGGGGAGAAGGTGTACAGGTGTCTCTGGAGGTGACTGTGCCCACACTGTATAGTCTGCATATGTCCTCTCCTCATCTTCCCCCTTCCCAATCCATCTGGCCTCCCCTCAGAGCCTTACTAAGGCCCATTCCCCTGCTGTGTAGAGTAACCAGCTCATGGAAGCCATGGGTGGTGGCAATGCAGCACCTTCTCCCCACCCCGGCCGCCTCTCCCTGTGCCTGTATCCGACACCACAACCCTCCTTCCACACTCACTGAAAATGTGTGTAGGGGAAAATGTGTTGCTTCTTCTTGTCCTGGAGAAGATCAGCGTGCAGCTGTTGGGAAGGACCATCTCCAGCTCTTGAGCAGCACAGGAGGGCTCACATAAGCATGTGCTGGGAACCCATGGGTGTGAGACCCACTCCTTACGCATATGCTACAGGTTTGAACCTTTGGGGGGCATCTAAAATAAATTTCATTAAATGACCCATTCAAACCCTTTTTGCCTGTGGCCAAGCAAGCTACTTGTCACTAACAACTTATCATCTTTCACCTAAGAAATGTAAAACAAAAGACTACCATGCAGTCAAATTCAGTCATCAGATTTTATTTCAGTTCTGTTAACAAATATATTTAATGCAAAGGCAAACTAGGAACAATATAATCACCATAATCTCTCTTGATACAGAAAACAGCAGAAGACCTCATTGTTAAGTATGAAAGGAAGCAAAATTATTTTTTATGTCCTGAAAAGATATTCTACTTCAGGCAGAAAAAAAAACCTACAAAAAACCCAAAACAACCTATCTGGAAATTCAATAAGACAAGAGACTAAAGAATAACAGCAGGAGTTCTGGTCCTGCAGGCTTATCTCTCCGCTTCTGATCTCTGATTGTGGCTAAGAGGCGCTCATCCGAAATGGTGAAGCGTGAGGGACAGTTTCAAGCCTCACCTACATTCCTCTCCCCCTGGCTCAGCCGTGGGTCTCCTGGTGCAATTTCAAGGGCAGTGACAGTTGCCTGTGGCTCATGGGGCAAAGCCAGAGTACAAGGCAGCCTTGCCTATCTCCCTGTTTTGCATCACATATGCAAGAGCCACCTCACCATATTTACATCCATCAATAACCCTCTGTGCCTGGGATGACCCTCTGTGGGGAGTGTGATCCCTGTGGAGCCAGGCTGCACAGACAAACCAGCACAAAACGGGCATGGTAGGGACAGCCTTTAGTCACACACTGTTTACATTTTCACATGGGCAACTGGGGAAAATTAGGAGGTATATGTGTAAGAAAAAATACATTTGTTAAAAACAACCACCAGAGATAATGGAAAAAGCTCAGAATCCAAGTAATTGTTCTCAGAGCCTACTCCTGACGCTGTAGCAATGAACTGTCTCCTGGAAGCACAATCAGCTTAATTCAACCGTGCAAGGAAAGTATGACTGGGAGTGCACTGGCAAGGTCTGTGCAGCTCCGAGCGAGAATGGCTCCATTCTTGTCAGTCACACTAGGTGAGTAAAGACAATAGGGAAGAAAAGGGCCAAGCCAGGAGGGCCACAATTATACAATACCAAGTCCCAGGCCTTGCAAAAATGTAACCTTAGTGATACAGAAAAAGGAGCAGAGCAATTACGCAAGTTTTCTGTGACCCTGGAGAAGGATTTCTTTCCCTTTGATCTCTCTGCAGATGCATGCCATCCCCAGCCTCATAAACCAAAGATTTACGATGAGGTTCACCCTAGCACAGCTCTCAGAACAGATCTTCCTAACCACGTTATGTTGTCACTTAAACAACGGAGGAGAAGCTCCGTGGAGTGGTTAGTTGCTGTGTTTATCCACTCAAACTAAATAATGCACAACAAATTCATGTAGAAAAGATGAAAGTAACAATATTTAGTAAGAGGTTACCTTTAGGAAGCCCACACACTGTCTTCCTACTTCATGTTGGTATCAAGAAGGAGGAATTCATAACACAAGCCTATCTTTGCCTCCTTCCTGGATGACTTGACCAATGGCTGTTTGATTTTGCTGTCTCAGAAAACATTCCCTCTTACATTCCATTAACTGCTCAAAATCCTGCCACATTTTCATTTGCTTCATATTTGGCCCGTGACTTTCCCGTACAACTTTCTGCTTCTCTCGTAATTTCTATTAAAAACACAAAACCATTAGATTTTGGGAACAGTTCTACACCACAAAAACTGCTCACAAAGACAGCTCGGAATGACAAAGATTCTTATATTCTACTGAAATATTATTTTATTCGAGTTGATAACACTCCTTGCAAGTGCTAAATGCATTAACAGCTGGGGCTCAGATCTCTGCTTTGTATGGATTGACAATTATTTCAATGTTTAGAACTGTCTCAATAATAGTCTTATCTAGCTGAGGAGTTATGCTAAAATCCTGAGTTCATTTCCATACCAAGCTCTTGCAGTATCAAGCTGTGAGCTGCAATGGATTCACATCATGGTATTATAAACATGAAATTAATGTTTTACAATGAAACCCACTACTGATTATTAATAGTGGCAGCCCAAAACTGTAAAAATTGCTCATGGGCTGACTCATAAAAAGGAAACTAATAAAAGAAAGATGGTTTAGTGTGAATTGGTAAGCCTAACCTCATCCACGCTGACTTGAGCTTCATACAAGATTAAAAATGGACAACTGCTTTTGTTTAACACTGCTGCACCGATGATCCCCTGGCCTTTAACCACAGTGATAAGGCTGACAGGCTCAGAATTTATTGTCTTCAGCAGGTTGCTTTATATACAACATAAAATTTGAGCTGGCACAGTTTGTTATGCCCATGTTTCACCTTCTTATCCAAATGGTTTTCAGAGAATGTGCTGTAAGGTTAAGCTGTTTGACTATCTTTTACAGGCAGCTCATGCTATGCCCTGCAGGAAATCAAGCCCTGAAGAGCGAGCGTGATCTCTTTGCAGGGTATTAGTTACCAATGCCAGCAGTAATGGAATTTTCTTTGTAGGCTGCAATATGCTTTTTATAAAAGACTGACCAGAGCCTTTGGTAATAAGCCCCACAAAAATATGAGCTGTGCAATGTTTTCACAAAGTAAGAAACCTCATTCTTACCTTCCCAAGGTTTTCCTGTTCAAGGATCATCCGTGTATACTGTTCTCTAAAGGAAATAGAAAATAACTTTATTGTTATTTTATTTGGTTTTATGGAATAGGACAGAATAATGATGCAAACATGAAAAATTATGAAAGTATTGGGAGGTTCACAAATGAGATAGAAGCAGCAGCATGAAGAAACGTTTTTGTCATTGGACAAAATATCCTTGACATCAAGGATCAGATCTCTCCGAAAGGTGGTACTGGATAAGATCTCTTAGTTTTGAAGCAGGCATGATTACTGCTCCCTCCAGCTCGGGGATAACAGCAAGATCATTTCGAGAAGATATACTTGATCCCTTTTTAATAATGCATTTATCCCAGTGATATTCTGAGGTGAGCCACAGTGGCCTCCGTTGTACAAGCGTCAGAGTTTACAAACCCACGGCCCTTAATTGCTGTGAATGTGGTGTCAGAATGAGTGGGAAAATACAGGAATGAAGGGGAATAGGATTTCACCCCAGGTTTGACAAATCCAACGACTGCAATGGAACCGCTGTGCGTTCCTCACTTTCAGAAAACAGCTGTCACATTTAGGTGCCTAAATATAGGCTTAGAAGCATAACTGTTGACATTCATTATTAAAAATCTTGGCTGTACACCTTTGTCTGTAACAAGTGCCTGGATCACTTTCTGACACATGAAACCTCACAATATAATATGCAAAGCATAACAGCAGGATTCAGCCGCATTGCTATGTACTTATTTCAAAGTTTTTTGAAATGTTACAATAAGAAAACTCTTCACTGATTCACTTGAAAAAAACATCAATTGTTGTATTTAGTGTGTAACAGGTACACTTAGAGGTTGAGAGTTCGCTAGCAGAATACAAAATAACCCAGCTCATCTAAAGGGCTTTCCAAATTCCTCTGGGGAGAAGAACACTGCATAGAAAAATCCTGATTTCCAGAAAGAAATACCAGCCTCCACGATAGAGTGTGAAGGTGTGCTGGAGCATGGGAGCAGCCATGTAGAACCAAGGCAGTGCATTTCTTATATTCCTTCCATTTCTACGAAGTACTCCAAGCTTTTGGCTGGAGCACTTGGGCCCCTGGCCACCTGGTCCTGCCTGCCACACTCTCTGTGGAATGGACGTTCAAGGAATGAAGCAGGATCATTCTCTGATCTCTCTCTCTCGGACATTTCTAGCCAGAACAAACCAGAGCTGTCTTGAGGCTGCTCCAAGAGCTGTGCTGCACAGCTGAGCCCTCGCAGTCCTCACCAAATCCAAGGCACAGAAAGCCATGCTGGTTTATTTCTGCTGGCACACAGCATGTCCACACAAGTTTGGCATCAAGAACGTATGGATTTTTTAAACAGAGTTTTCAAAGTAATCATCAGAAGATTAGATGTCTGTCCTAGTCAGTTTTTCTTTACTATTTATAATGATGACTGAAAAGAATGCAACTTAATAACTTCATTAAAACCCCACAACTTTCTATATTTAGAGAAAAAGAATATAACTTTTCACATTCCTAAGAAGTGACTCCACGGAACAGAGAGTTTACGTTCAATAAAGAGGGTGGGAATGAAGACATTTTTTGTTCAATACGTTGTTAGGAAAGTGCTGTTCTATTTATGGTTCATTTTTACTCCGTTTACATTCCAGAGCCTGCTGAAAAATACATTCACATTCTAAAACAAATGTCTAGTAAAAATTTTATTGTCTCATTTTGCATTTTGCAAAGATCTCTATATTGAACTTCATGGTCATTCATTTAAATGCGACAGGTCTGGGACCTCTTTCAGAAGGTCAAAAACATTATAGTCACCATGAGAGGCTTCTGGGTCTGCAGTCAGCAAGTGAAACAGGGACAGCAGAGAGAGTGGGAATGCCCTGTGCACATTCTCCTCACCATACCTGGAATTACATAGCTGGACTCACACTTAATTCCAGCGTTTGGCTTTGATGGCTTCTCTGTGTGGATACTCGTGTTGTGGATGTTCATTTCACGAGGATTTCAGTTGGAGCAATTTTTGCTGAGCATCTGTGAATAAACTCAGACCTTCCCCTTCTCCAGGAGGCTGTAAAAGGACGGTGCCTGAAGCTTGACCTGCATTTCCTCTCAGCTGCTTGGCTGAGCCAGCTTGCCTTTCATACTAATGAATATTCACATCTTCACTAAGATTTTTCTCACAGCCACTTCTCTTTTCATCCTACTGCCTCATTTCTGCTGTTTCTTCATCTTTCATTAGATAAATCTTTCATTTCCTACAGCCTCCCTTTATTTTGTGAGATGAAATAAGAGGCTTCTTAGCCTCCACTCATGTTCTATGAAGATCTACAAAGATGCTCACTGCCTCCAGTGAGAACTGCAAATAGGAGCAAAACAAAATCCATTTAGAATAGCTAGATGCAGTCCTTGGTTCCTGTACCCATGATGGGGATTGCTATTATACCTGAAAGAAGAGCAGAAGATTTGCAAGAAACGGCCTGAACCTGAGGGCAGCATATGGTTGCTCTCTGAGAGGTGGTAAACCTTCTACTCCTGCACGCTGGAGCCTCAGGGGGAAACTTGGCAGTGACATTGTGTGTGGTAGAGCCACACTTCCTGCAGGACCCAGCTGAAGCACAGCTTCTCTGAGCTTGTGCCAACAGGGGCTGCAAGTTCAAACTGCTATCTGGGGGCTGTAATCTCCAGCAGGAAGGGAAAATCTTCTGGTATGTCTGAGAGAACTGGTAGGTTTACAGCAGTATATACTGGAATTCGAGATGCTTATTTTTAGATTATTGTAGTGTTTCTAAATTTATCAGGTGAACTCCTCCGGTTCAAATGCCAGTGAGAAAATTCCTAACTTCAACCTCAGTTTCTGAATACCCTTCGAGTGAACACAAAGGAAACACATCAATAAACTGACCGAATTGCCTTTCGTCTCTCCTGTGGGTCTGGGGAGATGTAGGCCTTCACTTCTTCCTTAGCACGCTGCAGCTGGATTTCTAGATTCTATAAGGAAATAGAGAATGTTGAAAAAAATATATGTTATAATTGCTAATCTCACAGTGAGTAATTTGGTTCCTCTTGTGATCTTACCCTTTTCATGCAGTTAATATAATGGTAGTTGCTTTCTTCCTGTGCACGCTCCTCAAGAAGTCCTTTCACTTCCTGTAGCACAAGAATAAGATTTCAAAGGACATCGTAACTGGAAGTCCACAGGAGATGCCCTGTGTTGCCACATAAACCACGAGAGTCCATAGTAGAAACAGACATAATACTGAATTGTTGATTTCTTAGATTTTTTATACAATTCGAGTTTTACGTAAGTCTCTTTTATAGCAGAAGAGAATTGATTTTTTTAGATTTGCAGTCTCGGTCACAGTTAGAGATGCTAAGTGATCATTAATAGGTGTTTATTAATATGACTGACTTCCAACAGACACTTCAAGTACTGCCAAGACTCTCGTTCCTAAGCACATCTCAAGTGCTAAATCCAACTGTGAATAAGCATTTCCTGGAACGCATCTGCAAAATGTATGTTAGAAGCTACAGAGGTGTTAATAGTATGTTAATTAGCAATCAATAATTATGTCGAGGAGATAGTGAGTTAGTCCCATCTCTAAATGGTCTATACAAAAAAAAAAACCCCTAATAATCCAACTGGAATTCCTGTACTCCGGGTTGCACTGCAGTTGTCAACTCCAAAGCTCTGTAACCATGTGACTTTCAGACCATCAGCTGGAAAACTGAATTCTACAGCGCAACTGCAAGAGTTTGCTGGCAGTCATGTCTGGTTTAATCAGTGGATGTGACTGTCATCATGTTAGAAAATTACTAAGATTTGTCTGCCAAGGAAAAGAAGCCCTCATTGCTATTGTAAAATAGTTCTTATGGAAGGTCTGCTTCGAGGCAGCTTCATCTGTGGATTCTTTTGTTTTGCTTGGATTAAGCCATACAAAGGTACTTTTCGTGCAGGAAAAGAATCATCTATATATCCACCCATGCTTTTTATTTTGAAATATATTCCTTATGTGGGCAAGGCCTTGAAAAATCAAGTCCAGACAAAATTTACAGGGGGTGACCTAGTGAGATAAAGCAGATTCATAGAAACATTTTAATATTGGTCTGTCTGTCCCCACCTTAAAGGATTGCGGTGGTTTTGGTACCTCCCTTCCTACAAGTGTTTTAGGTTCAAGCAATGCATAAACTACAGACACACAAGCTCATGTGTATATATATATATACATAGACCTGTATGGTTGTATTTTTAAAACTGTTGTATGAAAGAATGCAAGACAGTCACATTTAATGAAGTACCTTTGCCATCAGTCTCAGTACATTAATTATGCTTTGGATTGGTTGCTAATGTAATGAATCTGCTAGATACACATAAAGATTTGTCATGACAAAGTAATCCTTATTTTATGGTTAAATTCTTTCCTAGCAGACACTATCTAGCAGGATTAGTCAGCAGGATTTCTAGCAGATGCATCTTCTTTTACCCTATTCTTGCTAATCAAAGCTGGGTGTTGGAGGATGGACTGATGTACCACTGGGTTCATTTACTGCTATTCAGAACAAGAGCTCTGTGCGACTGCAGCTTGTCCTCAGCAGCTCCAGGCATCATTTGCATAGCTGTGGATCACCACTGACTCATTTCCACCTGAAGTGGATTCTTACTTTCCATACCCAGAGGAAATGTTGTACCATGGTGAGTAACATGTTGCAGAGCATTTATTCATGTGCACGAAGAAGCCACCCCCTTACCTGCTCCAGCGCAGAGCGATTGCTCTCTAACCCCGCCGCGCAACTGTCGTACTGGATTTTTTTTTCATCACATTCTTGAGTTAATTCCTTATGTGAAAGGGGCAAAAGGGTACATCAATGAAATCCTCAACTGACTGACAGGTGACATTCAGGCAGACTGTTCTTGCTGGTCTCACACATCAGCCTCAGCTGCTGGCGCACTCAGAGACACTTACATAAACCCCGTGGGCACACGGGTATTATTACACACGGGGAAGCCACCAGCCCCCACCCACATGCTGGAGGATCAGCTGTATACACCACAACATAGCACACAAAATTCCTCGCCACAGCCACATCCATAGCTCTAATGTGGTGGGTTAATAGGGCAGCGTTTGCAAGAAGAAATACATTTTTAAAATAATTATAAAAATAGCGATTAAGAAGAGATTAATCTCCTTGCAGCCTGTGAAAAGCCAGCTGTCCAGTACACAACAAACACCTCAGCTGGATTTTGTTTGCTGACACTTTTAATAGAACCATCAAAACGAAGTTTTCTGGAAATCTGGTTGATAGATAAATGGACAGCTCTATGTCCTTCTATGGCAACGAGCCATCTTACAGCAGCTGCTGACCTGAATGACTCTTTTTTTTCAGCTCCCTATAAAATTTTGAAAACAAATGGATAAATCTGTCACTCCTACACACTAACACAGGACTTAGACCAACTCAACTATGTACTCAACTCTTTGGCTAAGATATTATTTGCAATCCATTTAAAAAGGAGAGCGATAGTTGAGATCATTAGTGCTGAGATGCAGAAAAAGCTCTGAAACCCATTTGAATACTGACTTTGTGGTGGTTTTGAACTGTGATTTTTAAAATTTTCCCCTGGTGTAGTAACTTTTTAAAGTTGCTATAAAGGGCAAAATTTTCAGTCTGATTTTGTGCCTGCACTGTCAGCTTTTTGTCCAGTCTTTTAAACATTGCCTGTTGCAAATCACTGTTGGCCCATTCTGCTATTTCCAGCTTTCCTTCAGAGTTGATCATGTCCTTGTACAGCACTACAGAGCACTGTAAATTAAGACTTATTTGTGATTCTGACTTTATTTAGGTAGAATGAATGAAGTGTTTCTACTAACCTGGCACTTCTGACGCAACTGTCTCAGTTCTTTGATAACAGGTGCTAGGTTTGACTTCTTCTCTGCCACCATAGCATTCAGGTTTTTTACCTGATAGAGGGCAAAATGATGTATGTTAACACTATGATACCATTGGTATATTCATATAATTAGGAATGTGGAAAAGAAAGAGAAGAAAACCAAAATATGGAGAGAATAAAATGTGCAATGACGCTGAACTATATATGAGTATGTTCAAGCCTAATTAAGAAAAGGAAAGAGCCCACGTTGCAGTGGGGCCACCACCACAAATAGGACAAATTCTGCTCCCATTGTTTCATCTGAGAACATCACAGAGAAGTCCAGCAGACAGCTTGTGTGCCAGACACCTAAAGAGCTTAGGATATAGGGGAAGATGAAGGAGTTGCGTAGAAGTAGACGGAGAAAAAGGAAGAAATCCTTAAGGAAAAAAGCAAAAAAACCCTGCATAGGTTAAATAAAGTTTGAAAATGCTAAAACAGAGTCACTTTAAAATATGGAACTGAAAATTCAAATTCCATCCAGATTTCTATTTGAGAGCCATTCTGTTTTAATTATACCACTTTATATTAAAAGTGCCCTAATGACTTCAAAGAATGCTATTTTGCTTTTTGCTCTTTTATAGCATTTTTCAAATTAGAAATTCCAGTCCTGTCTTGCTTCTATGGCTATGTGGGAAGTTAAATTAAAACATGACAGATCTAAGGGCAATTGAAAATTAGGCTATAAAGAAAAAGAGAAGATATTTGGCTCTTTAGGCATATTAAGTATTTTTTTAACAAATGCTTAATTCCAGTGATTTACAAACATTTTAGAAACATACATATAGAAACAGATTAAAAGAAAATTAAAAACCCAAACAAAAATGTTAAACTTGGGTTTATATGCTGAGGAATCAGATATTCACATTGAGAAAATACAATAAGACAAAAATCACCATTTCAGACATGTTATCTAGTGTCCGGCCTTTCATTTCATCTATTTCACTCTTCACTGCAGATACTCTCTCCAGCTCCTCCTGGGTGTAACTATATCCAGAAATACCTTTCTTGTCTTCAATAGCTTGCTGCAAACACAAAAAATAAATGCCAGATGTGAGTCCACTAATCAACACAGCAAATTCCTTCATTGAGCCAAAATCTTGCAAGAAAGTGGAAAAGGTAAGTACCCTAATCAATTTATTTTGAAAGTGATTAATAATCTAGCTGCCAGAACAGCAACTTCCTGTAAATACACTATTTGGTCATCCAGTGCCCAACAAAATTAAAGAAAGTTTCCACAAAGCAAGGTGGGCTTTAGGTCAGGCTCTGAAGAAGTTCAGTGTGTAAAATCCAGCTGCTTAATCTGAAGATGCAGCTAATTATTTTTAAACAAATGTCATACAAAACTAAATAAGTGTTTTATTCGTTACAGTAATACTAATATCATCCTACCATATTTTAGCATTAGAGTGCATAAACTTGAATAAACAATGAATGCTCTATTGAAATAGCACAACACCATCCACTGCATCCATGTGAGTATCTTTTGGAAGCCTCTCTCATGTATTTTCACACTTTCAAATTGTTAATAAGGCAAGTATTTTTATGCTTAAAAATGCAAAATATGTACATAAAACAGATATAAATAAAAACAAAATATCCTGATAACAAAAATACTGGTGTTAGAAGAAAATAATACAGCAGTCAATTTTTATGAACTAAAAAGGGAATCTCTTTGCATTTGGGATGCTTGTACATTCCCTGAATGCTGACAGTTATGTATAGCAGAAACCCTTCTCCTGATGTTCTGGCTTACAAAAAGCAGTTTTCAATTTTTCCCTGACTGTGAAATGCATTTTCTTCAAATATTCTGAAGCCAGAACATTTCCTTCCTGCCCGCTCTTTTTTTAAATACTATTCCTATATATTTTGCAGCAGGAACTTGAATCCTACTTGCTGTTGGTAATTTTGGAAGCCCTGGTATGTGGATACCAAAAAGAATCCAGCCTTGCTGGAGTTAGTGAAGATTTACCATTGACTTTAAAAAGCAGGGTCAAGCCCCTTAGTCTAAAAAGAAATTGCAGGCCTGTCATGACTGCCTGTAAGAAACAGTTGCTGAACATGATGTACAGCAGCCTGGCATAATCAACAGGCAAAAATACATTTTATACCCTAATGACTCTTTTACTAATGACAGGAGGAGAGCTGGGGATGATGTATGTGAGAATCAAACAAAACAACACCTATCGGGTTCTGTAGCTGTTGGCAGGGAAGGGAGGGCAAGGGACTGTGGGAGCAGTAGATGTTGGTATTACCAACTGCTGCTGAAGAGCCTCATGGCGCTGCTTCAGAAGTTCTTCTGTCCTCTGGAGGATCCCATACTCGGCTGTAATTTCTGCTATTTCCAGTCGTTTCTTTTTATAAAGCGTGTTCTTGCTCTGGAGCTTATTAACATACTGTTTAAACTGGAATGGAAGAGAACAGAAATATCATTTAACTTAAAGCAAAAATGGCCTCATCACAGACTGTTGCTATATAAAATGCAATTATCCCCTTTGGACTGCATATGGAAGATTAAGTGTTTAGAACAGAGCACTGGAATTCAGGATTCCCAGGGTCTATTTATTTTCAGCTCTACATTTGTTCACTGAGATCAAGAAAACGAACTCTATTGCTTTCCATCCCAGCTCACTCATTTGTAACAGTGAGATCATTTGGTTCTGCTCGCCACCATTTGACAGTTGGAAAAGTAATTACTCTCTGCAAAATGTTGTGAGAATCCCGGATAATAAAAAAGTTAATGGAATAGTAACTTGCACTTGTAACAGAGCACCAGATCAGCAGTGTGTAAACCCAAAGAGCTCTGCAGACCAAGAAACATGGTAAGAAAGTGTAGAAAAATTGTAAGAGGGTGTGGGAAAAGACTATTTTTTTTTAATTTCTAGTTCTCAATAGTTAAAATGTGTTGTTCCCTTTCCTTGGCTCTAGCAGACCTAAATGATATCACTGGCTAAGTTTTTAAAAACAATAAAATAAAAGCAGAGTCCTTGCATAGAAGCAGAGAAATGCAGTATCTGTTTCACTCAAAATGTAAAGTAATGGATAATTTACACTTTTGTTAGAGACTAAGTAAAACAATACATATCCTTGCAGATCAACAGCCTTAGCTAATTTACATCTGAATCCGTGACTCCTCAAATACACATGAAATATCAGATGTTGAAACAAACATCTAATATTTTTCTTTGCCTTAATGTTTTCCATCTCCCAAACAGGGTTAGTTCTTATTCTTATATTTTACGTGAGAGCTATGAGGCAAACGCCAGCCACAGTTCAAAAATGCATTCAGATTCAGAGTTGGAAAGCAAATAAAATTTATTAAAGTAAACAATTTAAGAAGAGGCTTCAGAATGTTCCTTGATGAGGGATTCAGCATGTGCACAGTAAGCATAAAACAGGCAGCTCCAAGGAGAAAATAGGAGTCCCACTACCACTGATACAAGTTTAAAACTCAAAAGAACTTCCATGTTGAAATTCACATTGTTTTTTTCTTTTTGCAACGTTATGCCTCTCCCTTCTAAAGAATAAATCCAAAACCCCCAATGTGACCACAGCCTAAGAACCCCCAGAGTAGCTGTATGTTCTATAAAAAGTGTCCTGGGCAAAATGCCCAAAATGAAATCAACCCTGTTCATCTGCCATCCTGTGCAATATCTAGGCCAAAGCTGCTTCTCTCTTGCTATGCTCCAGAACTATTTTTAAAGCCAAAAGCTATAAACGTTTTTGGTGAAAGAACAAACCCACAAATTACTCAATGTGCTCTATGCAGATTGGACTCTGTGTGGCTTTGGAATACCATTTTACATTGTGAGTACTACCTAGGACAAGGATAGACAAGGTCACCTAAACCACAGCACTGCACAGCAGAGGCACTTCTGTCACAGCCCTACTCTCTTTGTTGTATTATTGGCACCCTTAATATAGTATTGCCAGAATTAATTATTTTTCCTAGCAAATTCAAGTATATCCTATTATTAGTTAATACAAAATGTTATTTTTTATTGCTTAGACAATATCGAGTTTTCTGTGATTTTTCAAGAAGTTATAAAAGTCTAAATACAATCTCTCCAACTGAGGAAAATTCAAGGGAAGCATGGTTGTCTATCTTGATTGAGTAGAGATTTCATTTGCCTAGTTGAATATAGTAAAGAATGATGCAGAGGATTAAACTTACTTAATATGTGTCCACAATACAGCCATCAAATCTGAACCATTTTCTGCCAGTTTATCCCAGGCTGAAAAGCAAACGATTATTCTCTTCACTTCTAGAGCTACTTTTAAGGTCTTGAAAATAGCACTAGTGGGAGGTAGAGTATTTGCATATTCAATATTCAAAGCATAATGTATTTTACAATGGAAGTCAAAGGACCTTGTTGATTAAAGAACTGATTCCACCAATGCTTTATTATTAGTTGATTAAGTTAGGACTACATAATAAAAATTTCACCCAAAATGAACTACAAGTTGCTCACACTGACAAGCAAACCCTGTTCACTTTAGGAGATGGGTGTCTATCTGTCATTGCCATCTCCAGCTTTTTAAAAGCAAGCTTAACCTTTCACATAGCTTTTGTTGGTAAAACAAGATATAAACAGCAGCAGCAAAATGATAATATCTGTAGAAAATCAATCAATAGTTTGGCAGAATTTTCAAAAGACTTCATCCCCTCTGCAGGCAGCAGAGATCAGCCCCTTTGGTCTCACTGACTCAAGTCTTCTTTAGATCCAGGGCCAAATTCAGAGCTGGGGTTAATAGATTTGACTCCACTTAAATCAGCACCTTGTAAAGATCTTAAGGCAAAATTAGGTTTTTCTTTCAGCCTAAAAGCTGAGAATCGTTTCTTAGGTTTCCAAAAATAATAAATAAGCTGCTTGTAAAATGCCAGTGCTCTCATTTGTGTAAGCACTACTTCCCAAGCTTTATACATCTCACGCTCCCATCTATATGTAGATGAAAAAATCAAGCCCTTAAAATGCTATAAAACATTGCCCTTTCCTGGGGTAAAAGGTCTTTTAAATAATTTGACCAGTTCACATAAGAATAACATTGTCTAGCCATAGGACTTCAAAGTTAACCCAAAGGAATCTGTTTTTGAGCAGCAGCATTTTCCCAGAGACCAGGTCAACTGCTCCCTGACAGGAATTCTGCAGGCTCAACCTCCAGCATTCCCATGGATGTGTCAGAGCCCACAGTGAGGTACCATTCAAGGCTATGTCCACCAGTCAGCTTTTCTTTCTCAAGGAACTTAACACAAATAGTTATTTAAGCTGCAAAGATTAAATGACTGGACAAGAACCAAATGCTGGCACTGAGTTAGTGGTTAAAGTAAACAATCCTGGAGACCCGTGTTTGCAAGCCGAGTCGGAGCCTGCTGAGAGATAAAAACTATCCAAATGAAAGCAAAGAAAGATCAGGCTTTTTCACTTGGCTATTTTTACGGGTGACCGTAACACGAGTGTGGAATCTAGATTCTGAAATGGAGTGAATGAAAACAGGACTTTGATCTCTCCCATCACGCCCGGCAGCATGCAGGTATCCAGCAGCCCTGGGCAGATTTCCTGTATTATGTCCCATTTTTATTGAAAGAATCCAGCAATGCTTTATGCTTCTCCACTTCCTACAATCTGAAAAAGATTACTGTCACCAGATTAAGCTTTACCACACTTTGTGAAGTAATTAAGTATTATGACCATTCTAAATACGACCAAATCGAATCATGGCTATTAAGGTGGCTTCTCCAGGACCAGTGAGAGTCCAGCAGGTTACACCTCTCCAGGAAAGAACAAGCATGGTGAGCACATGCTTCAGTGCCTTGCAGATTTGGAATCAAAGCCCAGCTCCTCTAATGCTCAGTCCTACACTTTCACTCTAAACCCATCATTTCAGCTCCTTAAAACTAATATTTGCCCTATGTGAAGTTTTCACAAGGTTCTTATTCCAAGATAATCATTAAAGGAGAAAATGGATAAGCTTGTTTCCAGGAAAGAACAAATCCCAGACTAATCCCTCACTGTTGAGTCAAATCTTTAAAAATAGTATTTTCTGGGTTACTGTATCAATTTGATTGTGCTACAGTAATCAAAATATTCTTCATAAGAAAGTACTACAGAAAATACAGCATTAATTGTAAACAAATATATTATTTCTTTCTGAAATGCATAATCTAAACAAGGTCCCAAATAAACAGTTTTGTTAATAAAATTATTTGCTTAAACACAATAATTGCAGAAAATCTTAGCTGTCTCTACTCTTACCAAGAAATGAGGAACAGATGTTTTCATTTTCTAACTAGATCAATTAACGGGATGCAGACTGTCCAAAGCACTAAAATTCAGCTAGGAAAAGTTACTGAACATGACAGATTTTCAGTATTTTTTCCTGGGAGGCTCTAAATTTAAGCTAGTACAGCCACTGTTGGCTGTAGTTAATAACACACACATAGAAGGACAAACTTCTGAAAGAGATGAGCAGTATTGCCTCAATGTATTAAAATTAAAGTATCCTACAGCCTGCTCACTGGGCAGCTCAGGAAAATTCTTCATCAGCATTAAGTAGGATCTCTCTTCTAGCAGTGCTTGCTTCTGGTCAGGGGAGAAGTATTAAAGCAGTGATTACTAATCATTTGGATCAATCCGAATATTTGTAATGAAAACCCATTTCCAGTTATCACTGAAAATCCCAAATCAATAAAACTGATGATTTCTTTGTGCCAGTGAGTGCTGAAAGAGCCCAGTTCAGTTCAGAGTTGTCTGAATCACTGCATACATTTGGCTTAAGCGATGGGTAACTTCTTACAGCAAAAAGCTTCTGTAAGAATCCTACAGATCTGGCACTTTTGTTCTCACAACTTGGCTACCAGCTACTCTCCTATTTTCATGTGTAAGTAGCCTCTGACAGACGGGAATATAACTGCACCTCGACCTTAATGAAAAGTTAAGAGAAAGACAGCAAACTGATAGGATCATATATCCTGGATCCTGGCATCAACCATTTATTGTTGGAGTTGTGAGCTCCTTTACCATTAAAAATCCATCCACCTAATTTGGACCTGGAGAACTATTTCTGGTGAATTCAGGTTTAGAGGAAAAGTGACAAGATCTACAGCCCCAAACCAACTGTTTTCAAATTGAAACATTTTTAATATTGTTTTACCAGGGGCCAGGTAATCATGGATGAGCACTTGTATCAAAAAATTGAACTCCTTATGTAAATGAATATGCAAGCCTCACATATCTGTGAACAAACTGACAGGACTTTCTATGCCACGTTCTGCAAACATATTCCTTTCAAGGACTGGAGCTAAGCACAGCTGGGATACTCTTCTATTCTGATGCCCTGGGAAAGTCGAGGTTCTTGGGGCCCTGTGCTGAACTCTGAAAAGCACAATGCGTTGTGTAAAGAGCTAAAAATATCACAGCTTTACCTGGGATCACTTGTAATTGCACCATCTAAGTGTCAACATTTGATTCCCTAATTTTCAGGATCTGACAGCTGCAGCTAGGAGCCTGCCAACTTTGCCCCATGCTCATTGTACTTTGTTTGAAGTACTTAAAAAGATTTCATAATCCCCGAAGCAGACGATGTATTCCTAACTTTTCTGTGTTTGATGTAAATGAATTGGTTATTCCCTGCTGTTTTATCCTAAGTTCTATCTAACTGTACAGCCCCTGGAACCAACTGGAATGCTGTAACATTCCTTTTATGATTAGAGAAGAAAGCAAAACACTAACACCTAAAAACATAAGCCAGGATTGACCTTTGGGTGAATGAAGTGCTAAGAAGACCTCAACTGGAGATCCAAATACTGGGACAGGAGTACAAGCTAGGGAGGCACTGGTTCTTCAACTGCCAGGTCTTGTGAGTGCCACGAGATGAGAGGATGCAGTAAAGTGAGACAAAGAGAAGATGAGAAATGGTGGGTATTGGAGAGAAAGAATTCTTTGATTTAACAGTAGCATTTAGATAGGTTAAACATGGCAGGAATTGAAGACCATTTTAAACTTAAGACAGCAAAGCTATTTGCTAAAAACCTCTCTTTCCTCCTCTTTGAAAATGGAGGAACTAAATGTAAAATGTGTGCGACTGCAACAAAAAAGCCTAAGGAAGCTCTCGATTGTCAGAGTGCGGATGAAGGTTGAATGTACCACCCCTGTCTGTCCCCATTGAATATATGCACTGCAACAGTGACTCACCATGACATTAATCAAGATTTCCTTCGGTATTGGCTCAAAGTTGGAGCCACAGAGCACTGAAGCAGAAAATACACATTTAAAAGCATAACACAGCAGAAACAAATGTATAGCAAAAGGTTGTCCAGTGAGGGATGAACAGAGACTTTTACTGATGAGAGCTAACCTGTTCACTTCACTTTTGCTTCATCACCTCATCCCTGCCAACTCGTTTCTCATCTATCAGTCCTCAGAAGCTGGACTGTCTCTAATAGGTATGTGCACTGTACTTTAAGGAGATGGGAAGACTACAGTACCAAGGTCCTGTGCAGCATTTTGGGCAGCAGATGTTTACAAAAGAACTAAATACCACTATCTCCATTTTCCAGATGAGGAAACTGTGACCTTTGGAAAAGAAGCTATCAAAATCATCAAGAACTCAAATCCTCTCCTAGTTTTTAGCCATAGGGAACACTCTTTTTATTGCTTTACACTGGTGCCCATGAGTACCACTCCCATACACCTGATGAAGGAGTAAATAGGAACAGGACACAGGCTGTGTGATACTGGCTCCCTTGGGCCAACGTGCAGAAAGTATTTTACAACACAGGAAATGCTCCTTACGAAAAGACAAACCCTTCTGATTTTAAGCTGATGGTTTTGACCAAAGCATTCAGTCAAGTACTCTTCACTCCTCAAAATGAAGACTTGAAAAGATTTTTAAAGTCAAAAGCAGAACATATTTGAGCAAAAGGAATGCAGGTTATATTCAAAACAGGCCTTGTCCTTCTTCTGTCTCATGCCTCTTCCTTGTATGAGACAATGAACTTGAATTTTTCCGTATCGAGCCTCTTATGAAGTTCTGTAACCATGCTTCCCTCCTCCCCTGCTCCTTTTCAATTACTACGGATCAGAGTATGTTGTCCCCCTCACAAATAGACACAACATGAATTATTTCTTACCTTACAGCACATTTATAGATAATATAAAACATATGTTGCTGTCTTGGTAATGCATTCTTGTCAATTAATTAAACACTTCTTTCCCATCACATGTCATGAAACACAGATTGTCTGCTTTCTGTTTTTATTTTTACTTAAAAAGTTGTCAAAGAATCTAGCAATGTACCCACTGGGGTTGAAAACCTTGTAGTGGAGAGAAATCTAATGCAGAGGTCTTATTATTGCTACCTATGGAATGTGTACAGTATGTCATGGTAAGAGAAGTCAACATCTTAATTCTTTAGAGTCTCTGTGCCCCTGCCTCCACCTGTAGTTTTCATCTTGATTTACAGAAGGGGAGAAAGGCAAGAAGACACAGGTGAAACACGCATGGATTCCATATCCATTCACAGGATATCCATATCCATTGCATTACACAGGAAGCTTTTGTGCACGAGTGTACGCATACGCGTTTCCATACGTGATTCACTCTTCTAAGCTCCTTTAAAAGAAAACTGATTTTTGTGGAGCAGGCATGTCCTATGGGGTCAGGAAGGGAGTTCCTCCTACAAAGGGTGTTCCCTGTATTCAGTACTATGTAAAAAAAACCACGGAAACAGACAAAGAAAAAGAAAGCGAAGAAGTGTTACCCGTGATAAATGATGGCAGTGCAAATGAAGACAATACACGACAGAATGAAGAGATGTATTAACTCAGAGAGTGATGCAGCTAAAATACTCTTTGCTTTAGTGATTCTGTCTCTAAGTACACTTAGCAGGCTTTTCCAAACTGAGAAAAATTACTGTCTTAAGAGAAGTCAATTAATTTTGCTGACAAACGGCTACTCAGCTGCAGCAGCTTTATTCTTTGCAAACTCTGAAAGAAGAAAAAGCTGCTTTGATAAGCACAGCTTCAAATGTAACTTGGCCTGAGCTAGGCTGACTGCACTCGTCAGAGTCTGTATTGCAGATAAACTTCAGGAGGGTCTGGAAAAATGTTTTAACTCAAAACTTTTGTGGATAATAAATACATCAGGACTAACTGCATTTCTGATAATTGCTGGTATTATGCTTTATGATCATGTATCTTATAGAGACTGGATAGCAACGCTTATTTTTATTATACACCAAATAACAAAATTAATCCACATGACTTATCACTGGAACTCTTAATCCCTTCATTAGGCTTGTTGACTTTTATAGTTAGTTATTTACCATCACACCATTGTGATGCTATTGACATTATTTTGACTCAGAGTCTGGAATGTTACGACAGCCCAATATTAACTCCTCACATACTGAGCAATCTATTAGGTACAGTGTGAAGAACTGAAACAAATAATTTGAAAATAGCTATAAATCAAGCAGTGCTGCAGTATAAATACTGGAAAGCATTTGAAAGCACTGGACAGCATTGTACTACCTGCACATTAAAAAAAATAAGTCTTCAAATATGTTAATTTTGGCATATGATGACAAAAATTGTGCATTAAAAAAAAACAGTGGCCAATCTGTTGCAATGCTGAGGCCGTGTAGTTTGACAACATACTATAGAAATGGGTAAGATACCATAGAAGCAGTTACTGCAATGTCAAGTTAAAAGGAAATTGTGAGTTAACAGAAATTGATTTGTCTCTTACAAATTTCCTCCTCCTCATATCCACTGTTACATTGCATACCTCATCCCCTTTTGGAACTTCAGAGTCTTCTAACTTGTGGGCCTGATCAGTCTTCTGCAGCATCTGCCTTTCGGAGCTGGACATCTCCTCCTTAGCAGCTTGAAGTTCTTCTGCCTTGGCTTCCTTTTTCCGGGAGATTATAGATGCCTGCATGATCATTAAAAATGCATATGGACAAGTAAAGTAAAAATTGCCTTGTTAAATCATTAGTAAAAGGTGATCCATTACATTTCAGGCATTGCACCACTGAAACCACATTTTAGCTGTCAGAAACTGATTTGCATTAAGAAATGTGAGCACGTCCCACTGCAAAGAAATAAGCATTGATTATGCATTATACACAGAGTGTTAAACCACAACTTGATTGAAGTGGATTGCAGACTCCCAACTTTCTTCAGCACGGCTGAGATTTCAAGCACACCCTTTTTTCCCAGATTTGTCTTGATATATTTTACATTTTAGATTTACATTTCTGCACCTCAATTTTTCGTTTTCATTGAAGAAAAAAGGGAGGCATTTTAGCTGCTCCATTTCTTCTGCTTAGTTCCTTTTTGTGCATATGTAAGGTACACCAACATGGCTTGACTGGAAAGTTATCCAAGATTTCACAAATGTCACAATACAGATTTTTATAACTCCAACCTACTCCAACCTACAGAAATATGTTACACTAACAGCAGAACCGAGCCACTAAGTCTTGGCAAATAGCTAGCAGATGATGAATAAAGCAATACAGTACAGAAATAGTGTAGATTACAGATTATTCTTTTTTGAGTCTAGAAGATAAAGCATTTAAAAACTAATATTTTATACAAGGTAGACTATTTAATAGTCCCTAACATTTGACCAGAAGCTAGCAGATTTGGGAACATAAGTATATATTAGTTCAGGAAAAAATAAAAGCATTTTTACCTTGCCAAAGTGTACTATTTAAAATATTTTAAAATAACACAACACATTAATTTAGATGCATGCACATGGGTTTTGGAGACACGGTTGGTTTCTTCATATGAAAGGGAAAACCTAAGAAAAAATGAAGCAAAATACACACTGGCTTTCTCACACTGGGTTAAAAAGATCAGCTTTATTTCCAAAAATATATCTAACAGAATCCTACTGGGGTAGTACCTCAGCTCTTTGCTTCATGAGATATCTGCAGTGACAAATTGTGGTACAATATATGGTTATTTTGTGAAAGGGAAGCCAGACCCTAGCAGGACAACACAGAGACCACCACACGCTTTCAACTCACAGCAGCCTGAACCTGAACTCCTGGAGTGGTTCCTCACTGACACAATTGTACCCCAAGTCAGTTGGTGTTTGGTACCAGCACCTTACGTGGCTCTTCTTTAGGGAGAAGAGCATCTCTGAGCATCTCTTACAAAACAAAATGGTGCATTTCATACTGCACATGTAATTGAATTGTATCATACGTTTCATCACAATTCTTTTCCTCCACTGATACATTTTACTGAAGCCTTTTTATTTTTTTAAACCATCACCATAAGCACCATCATTAAAATCTCCAATAAAATTAGCAGTGTTACAGGTTGCCTGAAAAAGAATTAACTTATATTTCTGCATAAGTCCTGAAAACCTCAGAGTTCATAAACCTTTTTTATAACTTGTGAATTTACTAAGACTAGAGCAGACAGCCTATTTTACAGAAAGGCCATTTTATAGCCTCAGGATGAAAAAAAAAAATCAAAGAAAACCTTCTTATTGATGTAATGAGGAAAATCACTTGTGGTCAGAGACAAGCAAGGGATGGAACTGAAAATGAGCCTTGCATCCAGGTCTGCCTGCAGCAGTCAGCCCACACGCTGCCTTTTAAGAATCTGTCCACAGCTGGAGCTTTACTGAAATAGCTCCTCCAAAACGAGCCTTCCAGAATGACTGAGCTGCAGCTGAAGGGCAACACCTAACAGCCTAAGGACAGCAGCTGATACAAACTCACCAACACGACTGAAAGCAATGGTTTGATTCAGCTCTAAACACACATATGTTCAACAGCTATTTATTTTCTTCTTGTCCTCCATTTTTATGTATTTCTACTGATCTATGCTAAATAAATGAAAGGAAAAAAAAATCAGTATGTAAAATTGAAATTGCTCTGCTGCTTCTGCTTAAAAAAAGTGCTTTGTTCCTCCTTACCTGCTGGCGGTACATGGAAAATTTACTCTCGATTGGCTCATACTTCATCATTCTTTTCTCAACAAGCTGATTAATTTCTGCGTTTACTTCACTTATCTGCAAGACAGAGTAGAAAACTAAGGAAATGGATTTTATTTCTTCAACTTCTCCAAGAATTCAATGCTTTGCAAAGCAGATTTACAATCCAGCTAGTTCCATTCCTAAACCAGAGACACAAACCCAAAACACTCAGTGAGTCATTAAGTATTGCCCAGGAAGAGGCTGTTTTTGGATTTCCAGTCCTGTGCCTTTATGATAAGGCAGAAGCATGACGTCGGCTCTGAAATGAAGTAAACTGGGGTATGTGGAGAGAAAATGCATGTGAATTGGTACAGCCAGAAAAAAGACTGATGTCACGTACTATGTGAAAAACCTGATTTTATCAATATTCACTAAATACCTTTCACTCAACCATTTATCAGACGTCTAAAGGGGAGCAAATAAAGACTCAGTGATACCAAATTTCATCAATACTGGGAAGAGTCACAGACCATCATATCCCAGCTCTGTGGCACCTTCTTTCTACTGCCACAACATGCACTTGTTTGTCCACAGTCTCCAGTTGTTGACATTGATTCTGGCTGAAGCTTCAGAGCCTACAGCACCTGGAAACTCAACCACTCACACTGCTGTACTGACTGCAGCTTTTCCACTCCTGACTTAATGTTACACTGGGACTCTCATCATCCATGGAAACCACAGCCCTAGCAACCTTCCTTTAATTCTCTGCTAACTAGATGATTGCTGATAAGCAAGCAGTGTAAATAGATACTGAAATTCAATTAAGTGAAAATGTAAGGCAGGTACAGCACTGGGCATTGCTCTAACATTTCTGTGAGCAATATCTATGTACTTTGAAAGCTCAGTATTTTAAATAAAGCACTCAGGAGGACGAAAAATACTCCAACACCTGAAAAAAAAAATCTACTGTAAATTCTATTCCTTTACAAAAGCTAGGACAGGCCTGAATTTTAAGATAGGGTAAGAATTCCCTTCTGTGAATAAAATTCCTGGTTTATATATTATAAAATGCATGATAGTAGCATGCTTAGTGGAATTTAGCTCCTTTTTAAGACACTGAGATAACAGAAGGCTGACTTAAAAAAACCCAACAAACTCTGTCTACGGCCATGCTGTGATAACAGCCAAGTATATGACATGTTTTTATTAAGAACATAGTTCCAAAATAAAGTAAAAGGTTACCTCATGGAGAAAGAGAAAAAGAAAACTTGAAGCTTTTTAAAATACTGCCAAAACCCAACAAACTCTTGGAAAAGAAAGGTGTGAAATGGGGCTTCAATTATGCCTAAAAGAAACAACTGTAACCACAAATATTGTTCTGATTAGAAGAAATAAATTAGAAAAGCAAAGGCTGAGTCACAGAGCTAGTTTAGTATTTCAGACCTGATCTACTGTTTAACAATGCTGTCATCCTTAGAACGGTCAGGATCGGAAACAGCATTGGGCTGTCACTGATTTTACATTTGTAAAAAGTAGTCTTAAACTTAAAATAGAATGTATTCATGATGCCACTCGACTGCTGATTCTCATCTGATCCAAAAAACCTGCAGGCATTTCTTTATGTTCATACCACTGCAAACTGCTGGCACAATTTTCTGAATAGCATTTAAGGATAGGGTTGGGTTTGGGGTTTGCTTTAAGGGTTGTTTGTTTGGTTTTGTTTGTTTTGTATTTTTTTAAAAAAACAACTTATCTGAGAGTTTGCATTGAGTGATTTATTTTCTTGTACAACTGACGGGATGTTCCTTTGGGAATCAAACATTTTCTCAAGGATATAAAGTAGGGATAAGAAAACTACGGTGTACAAGAACCTCAGACTATGCTACGGAACACAAATTAAGTGTGACCTTGGTCAGCTTACCTTGATTTCAAGTACATTGAGATCAGATTGACTCATAGCTGGCTCTGCAACCACCTTTTGCAAGTAAAACGCTGAATTCTTCTTACTTTCAAGCTCTCTAGGCATTTTTTCAGTAACCAGGTAAGAATTGAAATTTATCTCCTCTTCTAGTTTCTTCATTAAACCTTAGAAACAAATTAAATCAGTGTGTGTCTATAAAAGTAGTGTAGCAGATAATTAAGTTTGATTTCACCAGCACATCAAAGTACTCAGCAGCAGATTACAACAACAGCACAGCATCTGAGTCTTCTTCTCAACACTCAAAGAAACAGGTAGTCACTCGATTTAGATTTTTGATCTGGATGTTGAATAATATAATGTGCATTATTATCCATCTGTATCTCTGACATGTAACTATTAACTCCTTGACAGATTCTTTTCATCAATACAGCTAGACTTCGGTTGCTTATGCACACACAAAATGAGAGGCAGCAAAGCATGTCACAGCTACGCTGACTTGCTCAGGGGTTTATCAAAGCTTGTGTCCCTGGAACTTCCCTGGCTGGAGCAGTGGAGCAAGCGTCCTGAAGTTGGTCCTACTCACAGATTGCTCAAGTCATTGTTTCATGTGAATTACTTCATCTACAGACAGAAATTATCTCTGTGCGAATCCTTTATCTGTACAAAGATCTTAATTTGGCCTAGCTCATGTATAGATTTGTTATATCCTTGGAAACTCTCCCTTAAAATAAAACTTTATTCCAATCTGGCATCTAAAAAGGCCTTAAAATGAGCAGAATTTAATGTATGCCTACTTTAAGGGTCTTTCACATTGCTGGAACACTTCTGTGCCTCTCTGTAAATAGCACACTATTTTTTCTTGCAAGAACAAGTGTTTAATCTCAGGACAATATATAGACTGAGAATAATAACAAAACAAAAAAAAAGGAGGAATTGCTGAGCAACCACACTTATAAGTTTTGCTCTACACAAGCCTGATACTCACTGCACATTAACATGCTGATGATGACTTGGCTCTTGCTAGACAGAGTAGTTTAACCTCCTTAACAGGTAATTTATGAATAAACACATGTACATTCAGATAAGAACAAAATACAGCTAGAAAAATGTGGCAGAATACAATAAAGCAGCCATTTAAATGACATTACACAGTCTGCTGCTGACAACAGGCAACTCGGTGCAATTATTCCTCCGAGACACCTGTGCCAAGGACCACAGTAGGATTTGGAAGTTTTATGTCAGATGAGAGGGGGAATAGGTATTTCAGAGTATTTTTCATTATCCAGATGACTAAAAAGCGAGTATCCCAGGTACTTTTCAAAACTATCTGGAGAGTTGCGGTGGTTTGGGTTTTTTTTGGGGCGGGGAGGGAGTTCTCTCCGTATTTGGGATAATATGGAATTGCCATTAATTGCCAAGAAAAACAAGAAATTCACAATCTCTGTCTCTCTCACATACTGCAAAAGCAGAGAAAAGCTTGAGGACAGAGATACAATAGTACAGCTGATGTCACTGAAACTGAGATGGGAAAGGATGTAAGGGAAAGCAGAGTTTTTGGTTCTCGGGTTAAAGAGCCTGCTGACCTTACCAGTGCCTGGCAAAAGGAGAAGGTCACCACAAAGTGAAATACAAGCCCGGGAAAAGGTCCCCCTCTTATTCTGCTACTATTTACCTCTAGAAACATCTGATAGAGCCTCCTCACCCTCTGCCCCCAGCTCAGACTGAAAGGAAAGCTACTTGGGTTAGCTGCCAGAGAGGAAACAAGCCATAGAATCATAGAGGTTAAAAGAGACCTTTAGGATCATCCAGTCCAAGAACTCGAAGAAAGAAAAGAGACCCTAGGGAAAGCAGTGTTGCTAACAAAGCCAAGGCAACACAAACTACAAATGAGTGGGGATTCCTCTTTCCCAACAGTTTAGTTTGTTGATTTATGTGTTTCTGAACAGCAACACTACCATGTGGTCTTTTCCCCTCCATGGAAAGGTCATGCATCTTGTGCAGAACAAACAGCAGCAACACTATTTTCAGAATGGTGAGCGGAGTTACTCTACGTATGCAACAGCCATTATGTACTTGGCACTACAGCTATATCCTGAGGAACACTCTTGGACTTACTGAGAGAGAATTCCCACTTCTTTCTTCCAGAAGAACTTGATTCCAGTCTTCCTCAGCCCACGACAGAGCTGGGCAGGAGGGACCACATTTTAATGTCTCACTAGAAATCTACCACCTCTGCAAATGCAGCAAAGCTTCCCACACACACTGTGAGCTGAATTAACACCTCAGAACTGACTAGGAACACAACTCCTGAGGTAATATTTATAACCAAGATCTTTGGTGTGGAAATCAAAGTGATACCAATTAAATTGGTCTGATATTAAATGTTAACATTTTTATTTCACCGAACTGATTTCTCATTTTCCTCTTAGTAGCAAAAACCCTGCATGTATAGGCTATGCTTTATTTCTTGTACTGCTCCACTTTCCTTATAAAAATGAACATGCCTAAATAATTTGTTGTAGATACAACTCTACACTCAGGAAACAACCACACCTAAACAACTGCTTTCGTAAGAGTGGGGACCAATTCACTTCACAGGGTATAACTGTGATCTAGATTCATTATCCAGATTTATTTCTTAGATAACCTCAGAGCTACTTCCAACTTCCTGTAAGCACTGACTGGTTCTGCACCATGCTTACTCTTGATGCTGCAACAAGCAAAGAAGCGAGTTAAAACTCGATATCTTGATGGGGAAAGACAAGATGATGTCAACATCCCTCACGACCCACATAGTTACTTTCCTAAATACTTTGCATATATTTTTCCTCGTATATGGTTCAACATATGGAGAAGCAACTACCTAAGAGCTATTCTGCTGCTTAACAGAACCTTAAAAAAAACAACACATAGGGCAGCTCTTGTTTTAATTCATTTTTTTCAGTGAAAAACATTCTTTTTTCAAATTCCCAGGCTAGAGGGAAGAAAAGCAAGCACACTTTAAGTCTTTCCATTACACATATAATTTCTGTTTTTAATGTTTTTACGTTGACTTATGGTTACAAAATCTACACACGTAAGCTGTACAGAAAGTCTGGCTCCATGCCCTAAAGTTATTTTAGCAAGGTTCTGCCAACCACGTATTTACATGTGGAGAACTATTAAGAGCAACTCCTCATGTTTTCCATTCAAACTTTATTATTATTATTACAAAGAGAGGGATGGGAGAGTTTCTTAGTGCTTGCTCAGTCATGTAGGAAAGAGGCAAATTTCTCTACATAATTCTGCTAATGAATCTTCTTTTCCCTCTACAGGCTCCCAGTTGTGCATCCCATACCAAAACGATTGGCAACAATAACTGATTTTTTTTAAAAAAGGGACAGAAAAGAAAAAAAGGAGCATTCATTTTATAGACTAACTGCCAACACCATTTAATATCACACAGGAAGGCCACGACAAAGCCAGGTCTAGAACAGACTTCCACATGACATTCACCTACATCAAACTCTTCCATTCCATTTTCTTCCATAAATAAATGCATGGACAGCACCAAATCTTCAACACTGGGAGCTCCAGTTCTATCATTTTTACACCATGACCCACAAATCCTTTTCAGGGTCACTTCTTAGGAGAGTCCCACATGCTGTAACTGTACTGTATGAGCATTATTCCTCAAGGAATACCGTGGCATTTGGCATTCCTTAAAATACATACTGTTGGCATGGGCTTGGCTTCTTAAAGTGGCTAAGATCACTTTGAATCAACAGTCTGCTCTCATTATTCAGTCATTTCTCCAATTTTTATTTCACCTGATAATTTCACCAGTGATGATTTGCTGTTTTCTTTCAGGTGTCTGATGTAAATACAAAACAAAACAGAGCGAAACGCTGATTTCTGCATGTGCCAATTAGAAACACCCACTTGGTGATGATTCCCTGATTAATTTCCTTTCTAAAACTTTCAATAAGCTCCTCTTAATCCTTTTAGCTCATGTTGAATTTTTGCTGCCTTGTTTGTTCTTCAAAATGGGGTGCAAGTTAAGAGTCAGTGGTCTTATAAAAGTCAGCCATGGCAATATTATCAATCTTACCAACCAGATCTGTATTCTCAAAGATATCAAGTCAGCTTAAAAGTGCTCTACCCCTGACTTTGCATCTAGTGACAACTTTATAATAAATAAAATAATTTAAAAAATGAAATAAAGTTCCACCTAAGCCATTCTCCTTTACCAAATACATCTGTAACTTTAATTGTAATGTGGTCTGCAGTGTTGGTAGAGATCATTTAAACTTGGAATTTTAGGCAAAGATACTTCTGTGTAAAAGGCAAATGTTAATGTTTTCATTCAAATGGAATATTTAAATAATAGTGTCCTAAAATACATTTTTTCAGCAAGTGTTCAGAATGACATAAAATAGACACCTGTACAAAGCAATTCCTCTTTGACCAGTACCTTTGATGTTCTCAGTGCCCTAAATCTATTACCACGTATTAACTTAATGAAGTATATAAATTACAATCTCACTGTTTATCAACAACAATCATCTTAACACATTCTTTTAATCAATATTTTCAAGCTAGTCATCCATTTCTTAGTATTTCTGCCAATAAAGTGAACAATAATGTTCTGTAAAATGGACCGAGATCAAGAATTTCAGTAAATCAGTTCTCTTCTTGGCATTAACAATTTGTGTTTGTGCCAGAAGGGATATCCAAAGCAAAAAGGTGGCAATCTTGCTGAGAAAGTAGGAGCTATTCATACCTGGAACAACAACAACAAAAATACCCCAAACAACCCAAAATCTACAAATTCATGCTACTTAGTGCTACCAGCAGCAAGCGGCTCTCTGTAAAGAACACACTGAGTACTGTGGAAACCAGCATGATCAATTTTAGTCTACAAAATGTCTCATAACAATCAACTGTTTTTCATGATATAATACAAAGTCTTCTAAACATTCTATTTCTAAGAGTTCTACTAACCATAAGCTGTATTTTCCTGGCAGAGCTAAAGCAGACTGATGCTAACTGCATGTTAATGATACTTATGAATACGTGCTAGTTGCATTCCTTAAAGAGTTCTTTTATACTTCTTTAAAGTACTTCATCCTACATTAATTATAAGAGGAAGTAATCAAAGCAGCATACATCCACAAGATAAACAAAAAGGCTTCTACTCATTAATAACAACTTTTATAACTTTATCTTGCTTCAGAAGTAAAAACACCTGTATTAGAAGTGGAAGAAAATGATTTTAAAGGGAAGTGTCTAATTTCCAGTGAAAATCCACACCTACCAACCAGCCATTGAATTGTTCACATACAAGCTATACTGATACGAGTAGGCAGCTGAGGTACCAATCTGCAGCCAAAGGGAATTTTTAAAATAAAATAAATTGTGCTAACTGTAGACCAACAAAGCTTTTAAAATAAATGGAATCCTATTCAATGCACTGTGGTCACCTAATTTCAATTATTTAAAAAACACAGTTGGCATTCTGTAACTGCTACTACAGGCAGTGGCTTTGTAACTGCTATGGGGGAAAGCAATTACAGAGCTAAGTCCTGAAGTCTTTGGGCAAAATTTCAACACAAGTTTTCTTAAGTAATGATTCCAAGTTTTTCTTCAGAACAACTAAACACTTTTTTTTTTCCCTGCAAGCAGGACTCAAGATAAGGAAATTAAATATGTTAACCTTATCTTTATTTTCATCTCGATTAAATGACATATTTACTGGCTTTTTATTATGTTACCTTTGCTTCTGTGAACTGAACCCACTGAGTTTCCATTGGCCTTAAAAAGACCCAGGAATTGAAACAGAAATGTTGACACAGCTTTGCTATATAAACTCTCCAACAGTTATGGCAAAAATGGAACAGTTATAAAATCCACTGTAGGTTCCTTTGAGTTAAGAAAATAGTTCAGATACTCTTTTACTTCCATTTGTGGTTCAGTGGCTGATGAACATTTTAAGAAAATTAAAGTAAAATTATGAAGTAATAACAATGCAACATGGTGGTGACTGAAAAAAATTCCCTAATTCAAAACAGCTGCCAAAGAAGTTATGTGATGCAATTGGAATGTAAAATGTATTTGAAAGAATAGGACAATGAGTTAATTTAGTAAGTTTAAATCAATAAATAGTCAGATTCTATCATTTTGGAAGTAATTTATACATATAATAAAAATAATTCTATGGCTTTCTTTTTACCACAGCAACTTGGAATGCAACTGGAAAAGGACAATTCTGAGTCTTGTACCTTCATGCTGCTTTACATACAGTAAAGTATTTCCTATAAATCAACCCAAATACCCATAAGAACAGCACATAAAACCTCTATCAATCCCATGATGTGCTATTAATAACCAAGAGACAAACTGGAAGGGGTTACACAATTTGCCAAAGATCACATGCATCTGTAACACTGAACCCAGAATTGACTCCCCAGTTTTGTTGTCAAACTGCCAGATTAATCCTTGTTACGTTTCCTTCAAAGTGATGAAACCATCACAGATCTGGAGGTTATCAATTTGTACTTTGGAGACAGTCAGGCATTTATCTAGTAACTGCAATTTGTTCCCACCTGCTATTTTTATAAATGAGCATGGAGTACTAACTTACTCCACAAGCAGTATAATTTCTTTTGCTGAGGTTATTTGCAGACTGAGATATCCTGAAAACAAGGAGAAGCAACCTTGCTATTATTAATGTCATACAGCAACATACAACTCAATCAGCTACAGTCGTATAATGAGAACTAAGTATTTTCATATGCAAATATACTAATATATAAATATATAGGCTTTACTATATAGATATATCTAGTATATGTACTTATAAACATAACCATATATAAGTGTATGTATGTACATAATCTATTAAAAAAGCTTAATTAGGAAGTAGTTTTATTGCTGGTACCATAAAAAACTAGAACACAAAACTGCACAATAAGAAACAGGCCTTAAAGCTTCTCAAATAGTTTATAGAAGGTACCTAGAAAAACAAGTCTACACTGAATAAAACATAGTATTCAGTATATTTGTACATTCATTGAGAAAATTTTTAAGAAGCAGTATTTCACCAGTGTCCAATTACAAACACAAAAGACATTAAAACCTCACTAAATGAGAAATCTGTCTTTCCTAAGAGGTTTCTGCTTTTTCCAGCCCTTTGTAGTCCCTACCATTTTTTACTTGCAGAGCCTTACAGTTAGCATTCAGCATTTAACTTTTAAGATTTTTCTTAAAAGTGGACCTCAAAAATATGACTGATACCATCTTCACTTGTGATTGTCTCCCTGGCTTTTTGTGGCAAGGCACATTCAGGCTTAGGATCTCCAGCATGTGCCTTTAGAACACAAGTTATTGCTTTCTTTAGATTCTCTTAAGTTCCTCTACACTTTTTGGCACTACCATATTACTGACAGCCATCCAGTTTTTATCTCATTTCTAACAGAGAAGTGTAAACCACCAGCCTTTATAGATTACTACTTACTTTCAGGTTTTGAATCCACTACTGCATGATGCATCTCTTTCAGCTGGAGCTGGGCTCTTTGCAGTCTCTGCTCTGCACGGAACAACTTTTGAGAGAGAATTGGACAGGCGTAAGCTCATTCCTTTGAAATGCATATTCAAGTAACTAAAACAAAAGAGTATCAAGAATAATCCCAAATACAAAAAATGGTAGCTATAAGCATCTGGTGATTATTGGCTTCACGAGGGAACGTGCCAAAACAAATTTTCAACAATTGGGCTGGGTTTACTTGATATTCTCTACTGTTAATTAAGAAAAGTATTCCTGGATTCCCAAGCGATGTTTTCTCTGTAGCAGAAATTCATTAAAAGGCAGCAAGAATCAGGATTGCAGCAGATAACTGTGCTTATACTGCAGTTCTTCAATGCAGCCGAGTTGTCACAGCAATCCACTGTCCAACTTGAGAGCACACTGGAAAGCTTGTTGCCAAACAACACGTGGTTGATTAGTGTTTTTGTGATGTAGGGAGATGTGTGCTAAGAACTGGAACTAGCTGGACATCACATTCATTTACGTGTGATCTCACTCAGGTTCAAGCAAAGACCAAACAGCTTGAAAGCCTACTGGTTCACATTGTTTCCACACCCAGATACAGACTGTCATACTGGAAACCTGGGCTTTTTCCCTCTTCTAATACAATGTTGAAGTTCATGTTACAGAATTCGGTGAAATGATATAATAATATGGCACTGGATTTTATGAAAGTACCTTGCTTTGACAATATAGGTCAGGAATAAACCCCACCCTTATATTCAGATGTCAGCTGCTTCCAGTGTTTCCTAGGACATCATCTTTGTCGAACTCGGGGAGTAAAATCCCAAGGTTCCTCCTGAAAACATATTCTCCCCACCCAATGAAAAGCTGAGGTACTTGCTGTGTTACTCAGCCCCTGAAATTTTAGTGCAGATGCAGAGAGATATAGATCAAACTAAGGAAACATTTGCTCACTACCATAAAGAATTCTCCTTGGGTGCTACAACAGTAAGTCATGGAACATTTCCTGGGACTGCTGAAGGATGATGTCAGTGGCAGCGGAGGCAGCCAAGTACCTTGAATGAAGTGTTTAAAGCTTGCAGGGTCAAGGCTCTTCCCTTAAAATGTACATAAATATTTCTATTTTAAATGAGATTTTCTGATGTGGGGAGAAATTCTGTACTGTTGTTCCTGATGTACCTTTTTAAATGCATGGATTTGCAAAAAACCTCTTTATTTTAATAGATATGCCTTTATGTTGGTACCTGATTTTTTTGTTCTTGTTTCTGTTGAGTCAAAGATTCTTCTCTCTCCTTCTCTAAGCGAAGCTGTCTTGCTATTTCAAGCATTCGTTGATGATTTTGTACTGTCTCCACCTACAGCAAGTGGATAAATAGTGCATGTTACTGTCAGATAGTTGAGAAATACATTAAAGAGATCATATGTCTTACAAGCCCACTTAGCACTTCCTTTCCATACATGTTACTACTCAGAAATGACAGCAAAGTACTGGACTCAAGATTCTTAAAAGCTCTGGACTAAGGCCGAGGGAGATTCCCTGTAGGTCAATTAGTTACTCGATTCCTTCCTAGACATACTGAATGTTTATCTTAATCCTTGTTTGCATTCCAAAATCGGAGTTGCAAGCCAAGGATTATGACACTGAAATGTAACAGTGTTACTTCTCTTATTACCCTCTTCTTAAGACGCTCTACTCTCTTGACGAGTTGATCTTTCTCCTCTTCCATTGCACTGATGTCCTAAAAAGCAGGAAAAAAATAGATAAAGAAATGTTCATTTATTTACACTATAATATGGATTGGACTAAATTCTGTTCAAATTAATAAGAAAGTCAGAATTTTTCTCTGAGTACACTGAATACGTTATATTTATTGATCTATCATCAGAACATCCAGGATTCCAATCTCTCTCTTCCCCCACAGTTCCCACTCGCTTTATGCTAACATTCCTTCATCTGCATCCTTGCATATCAGTGCGAACATTTAAAACCAAAGCAGGTGGGTTCCTCTAAATTAAAAAGAAACAGAAACAGCCAAGTGAAAATCAGCATGAATTCAACATCTGATGCAGACAAACATGTTTTTAATGTTATCATCAATACCCACTTTCTGGCAGACAATTTTGCATGAAGCTGCACACAAGTGAGGTTTGCTGCCACTTTCTGTATTAAAATTGTGTTAAAAAGAAACATGTATGCAATTATTATTCTACTTTAATCCTAACTTACAACAGCAGGATTCCAGAGACTGATAGCTATGAGAGAAAGGGAAATAAATTCCCCAAATTTAGACCTTATCTCAACATTTGCTTAACTTGGCCATACGTCTTACGGGGAAGCTGTAGCACGCTGAAATATTTTGCTGAAACAGGGCAAATATCTTAACACCTTAGCCACACAGGATCATCATTTTTGTTGACTTAAGCTCTTAATTCATTCAACACCCTCCGAAATTACTACCCTACACCAGTAAAGCAAAAGGCTTTACATTAGTTTGCATACAGGGGAAAGGGAGTTCTAATATTTGAAAATCATGCTGAACAGTCTTGGCAGCCTCATTCCTCAATCTGCTTCAGAAAGCTCAGTTCTAAGCACGAGCGAGGACTTTCTGATCTGTTTGCCAACAGAGAACAGTTTCAAAAAGGCAGCTGCAGTACCTACCAGCTCAGACCTCTACAACTTATGCACTGCAATGAGTCCACAAAACCAACACAAATAGAAAATCTAAACAAAAGTTGTGCCATTTTGTCAGATTTTTTTACCCTTCTGATTTCTGCAGTAGACAAACCAGATGTTTTGAGCTGCTCACACTCCTTATGTAGATTCTTAAATGCTTCCATCAGTTCTTCATACTATGGAAAGAAATAAAAAACATGCAGAATGTGCTCTGTGTCTAAGGATTTACAGATCAACGCGCTGCTTTACTGCTAAGACAGCAAATGTAGAAATATGGTGAGAACAAGAATTAAAAGGCATCTTTTCATCACAAAAACTTGTCAAGTTATAAAGCAAAAATTAAAAAAATCACAGTGAATTATTATCCATTTGAAGGTACACTCAGAAGTTCCACAATTTCTTCAGTATTTTCACCTCTCCCCTTGTAATACAAAGCCTATTTTCAAAACAGGAAGGTAAGATGTTATCTGAGAGGGACGATGCTATATTAACAAATTATTCTTACTACAAATCTGTGTATATCACCTATGTAAATTTATCAGCCCCAAAAGGAAGAGCTTGATCTAACAACATGCTTGATCGAAGCAACAAGGCTCGAATTTATAGAGCACTGAGCTTCAACCTAGCAAAGCAGTCCAAGGCCACACCTGACTTAACATGTGAGAAATAGTTTTGACACATTGCATAATCAGTATAATATAGAGATTGATATATGTAGTTCGGTAGTTAGAAAGAAGTAGACAGTGTGCTACTTCCACACCAGTACATTGCCCACCAGTAATCTTAAACTGAGAGGCAGTGTGAAAGTCTGTGTGGGCAGAGAAATAACAGGGGACAGAAAGAGTTTAGAAATATGGATAGGAAATAAATTTAGATTCAACTCGGAGAAATGCAAGCTGAGATATAAGGAAAGATAATCTCCACAGAAACAGCCATTCAATAAGATGGAAAAATCTAAAAAGAGAACATCAAGTCGTTTTTTACTTCCTGGAAAGAGTAATTGATACGAATGTTGAACACAAAATGGCAACAGCAAAGGCCAGTTCAAAAAGAGGCATCATATCCCTGAGCAGCGAAGCAGCAATTCCATTCTATAAAACCCTGGGGAACCAGCATCTAGAATGCTCTGTTCATTTCTGGTTGTTTCAATATCAGGCACATGCTGACAAGCTGGAATGAACTCAAAAAAATAGCAATAAAATGGCTACTGAGGAAAAGATAAAATAGTAGAGAAAGGGCTTGATTAAATGGCAAATTAAAGGTATGATAAGGCATGCACACAGTGGACAACGCAGAATGAGTTACAGAAAAGTAGGAGTAAATAAATACACAAGTGGCCTGTGCTGTATCACTTATGCACTGTAGAAGTTAAGTGCTTTAACAAATAATGAAATAGCAGGTGGGCTCAGAGCAACTGCATTCACATCATTGGTGTCCAACAGCTCTCCTTTGTGCTGATTCCTTACCTCTTTCCAAAGGGGAGTTTAGTAACTCTTTTCCTTATTGGGATGCAAAATTTCAGACTAATGGTAAGATTCAAACAAGGGCATAGCACGGTTTGCCTGAGCGTGAGACTTTCACTGAATAAAAGCTGCGGCTACCTCCTGTACCCAGAATAAGTGACACATTCAAATGGCAGAAGAACACCCAGGTTCCTACAGTGGAAAGAAAGATTCCTCGTACCTGGGGGCAACTCACTGAAGACTGCACAGCTAGATTTATGTCTGAAGTTGTTTACTTTTAAAATCATATACTGGAGCCAATCTGATGTCCAAATCACAGCACAGCTGGGAAGGTGGCAAGCACCCTCGAGGATCTTGTTTAATTAATTAACAAAAGCACATTTTAGCTTGATTCTATACGCCCGTAAAACTTGACCATGTCCTAAGATATCCAAACTCTCATGTTTGAAATGTTTTTCTTAAGATACACTATTGCAAGCCTGTCTATCTAAATCCTTCAGACTAAATTATTCAGTTCATTTGTATCTAAATATTTGCACAGCCATGTTAAACTACATTAAGGTACTGTATTACCCCAGCTTCTGTTTTGAATTAATCAGGAGGGCATTAGTTTAATAAGACAGTTATATTACTCTAATCCCCAAAAGGATAACATCTTACGTAATGGAAATAATGGAGTTGGATATTTATGCATATTAAGACTGTGATATACCAAAAAAACACACAATCTGCATTCCTTTCTCTCTTTGCTACTTCTGCTTAGTTATTCCAAGTTACAAATTCAATACTGTTAGTGGTAACAAAGAAATAGAAGGCTTAGCCAAGCTTCAGTCAGGCTACACAGCTTTGCTGGTGCACAGTTAATAAATTGAGTTACCTGTTACATACATCCAAAACCACTGTGGTTTTGCAAGTCATTGTACATAACGAAAGACATGGAAAACTGGATAAAAATTAGGTAAGTTTGCACCTCAGCTAATACAGGACTAAAAACTTTGGTTCACTTTAAGCTTTACATTTCAAACCCACCCACTCTGACTACCTAAAATCAACATTTAACGTTCACAAAAGAAGTGGGAACATAATGAGTAGCAATGTCAGCCCAGGAAAAAGAGTTTTTTTACTTATTTAGAAAAAAAATAAGTGGCTGAAGCAGAAGTGAGATAAGACTTCATTAAAAAAGTGTTTAAAAATTAAGAAATAAAAGTCTATCTCGGCCAATATGGCTCTGAATATTATTTAGTACTTAGTAGCTAATGGGCTTAAAGCTTTTCGATTCAATGCTACCCATTGATATGCACTTTCAGGGTTATTGGAAGAAAGGTGGGCAACATCTATTTCATATTACAAATCTTTGCTCACCTTTGATTCCAACATGCTCTTAACATAACTCACTTGAACAGGTATCTCAGCAGTAACTCCCCAATTCATTTACGCCTCCTTCTATTGGCACTTTAATTAATTAACATAAAAATGCTGCAGTTCATGAAAAAAATCTACCTGTTTGTTGACATCAGCCACAGTATCATCCTGTAGGAACTCTGCTGGCACTTCCAATTTTACTAAGAAACGTGCCAGGTAAGCTCTTTTCTTGAGTTCATTGGTCCTCTGGAGAAGCCAGTGTAAGACAGGATGGATCACTGGTTTGCTTCCAGTAACCAACCCTTGGCGAAAAGCACTCCTACACAAAAACAACAAAAAGGAAACACCAGTAAATCTCAAACTAAAGAACACGGGCTTGGAACAAGCAAATTGAAATATTTTGACATTCTCTCTCCACTTGCCTAATGATTTTCTTAATGCTGTTAAAAGAGAACACTCATGATGCCAATTTCCTATTTATGGTCCCGATTCTGCTACCTTGAGACAGACAAACACCCCGTAACTCATCCAAACACTAAAGCCAGCAACAACAACTCTTCCTTTCCTATGCTATTCCTCGGGAATACAGGCAATGTGGGAAGAGTGTGGGTTTGCTGGGTTGTAACCAGGGGCAGGAGGGTGCAATCCAGCCTTGGCTGGGCTGGGAGGGCTGGAGAGGGCCTGACCCTGCCAGTCGTGCTGCACCCTCTCCTGGCTGGCTCTGCAATAGCAGCTGCTGCAGCCCACACCTGCAGGAGCCTTCTGCTCCCATCCCCTATAGCATGCTCTATAGGGACCAAGGGAGGAGCTGTCTCCAAGGCACTACACGTCCCCACTGGGATAGTCGAGGTCACAAATATACACAACTGCTGAATTAAGGGGCGTTACCCTATAAGCCATAAAACACCTTTTACCATCATTTGTAGACCAAAAGATACTCACAAGTCTGATATACTTCCTGGAGGCTTGTATTTAAGGATACCAAGAAGACCCAACATTCTTTTAGCTGTTTGCTCTGGCAGCTCCTCTCTAATGTCAACAGCATGCTAAATAGTTTTAAAAAAAGAGAATTAATTATCCACTGTTTGCCCAAGTCATGTTAATTAACTAGCAACATTGAAGAGTTGGCTTTACCCATTAATTACAGTATGTCAATGAAGTGAGATGCTCCATACAGAACATCCTTGTTACCACCAAACTTCAGTTCTCTTCTAATGGATTCTTCTCAAACACATGTATTTGTGTAAATTTATTCTGGGTATGGATTTTCCCTGCTCACGGAACCTCTTCTATGCAGACAATCTGGTTACTTCCACCAAGGAAGTCAGACATCCAAGCACACCAAGGCACGGGGATCTGAATCCCAGATGTATGAACGATCCCTCCTGATCTTACCCATGCTTCTGGTAGCCTCAGAGGAGAGGGATTCAATATCTACTGCAACAGCTAAGCCACGGGGTTCAATTCTTGATCAGTTCCTGCCCTGTGCATGTGTGCAATGCACAGGTTGACTTCTGACTCAAGAACACAATGATTGTTAGTGAGAACCAAGTGAAGATCTATATCCCAAGCAAAATATAAAGCTATCAGTCTCTAAGGGACAGGGATCCAGCATCCCTGGCTCAAGAAACATTTGCTGGTTTGCCAGAAACACGCAGATGTTCAGACAGAAAGGATTCTTGCCAGGCACATTTCTTTCCAGGAAGAGTTACACAGGCTATTTTGTAAACTAAACCTGTCACAAGATTATACAGAGCCAGACCCAAATAAAAGCAGATTTCTGTGTCAAGCCCACTTAAGGCGTTGGTAATTAGGCAGGTCTGGGTGCCTTCCTTACCTTCGGGTCAATCTCCCCCAGCACATCACTGAGCAGCTGCAGCAGCTGCACCGACTCCAGGGAGTCGAACGTGATTAGATTGTAGTTCTTCCTGAAGGGCTCCTGATTGAGCTTCTCAACAATGAACTGGATTTGGTCACTCATTATAGTGTCCCGGGAAAGGGCTCTGCGGAGGAGATGTGAGGAGGCCTCGGCGGGGAGGGGGAGCTGAGGCGGGAGGCACCGCTGAGGCGAAGGCACCGCCGAGGCGAGGCCCACACAGCCCGGAGGCAGCGAGCGAGCAGGCGCAGGGCTCGGTGGGGCCCAGCCCGGCTGCCCCCTCAGCCCCGCGGCCTGCGAGGGAAGGTCCGGTCCGGTCCGACCCCTCACGGGGAGGCGGGGGGAGGCGGCCGGGCCCCCTGAGGCGGCGGGAGGCGGCCT
>VZRW01009661.1:209879-249007 GCA_013398125.1 Aegotheles bennettii
CGGCACCGGGCCGGGATCTCCCGCCCCCTGCCCTCTCCTCGCTCGTTTCGCTGCCCTGAGGCCCCGCGCCCCTCGGCGGGGCTCAGGGCCGCTCCCTCTCGCCCCTTCCCGCCCCGAACTGGGCAGGAATTGGGGTTTTTACCCTGGCCGGAGGGTCTCGGGCGCAGCAGGCCCTGCCCCGGCGGGGCTCGGCAGCGGGGCCCGGTGCTGTGTGGGGGGGATGCTGGGGCCGAGCTCCGGTGGGGCTTCACGGCACGAGTGCTCTCGGTGCAGGGAACGGCAGGGATGGGGCCGAGATTCACCTTCAGGGGCTGTGCTCAGCTCTGCGGCTGCTGAGGAGGGAGGCTGCTGGCGCCTGTGTGGGAGATGCACAAACAGATCGGTGTAGGAGAACGGGACCTGGGGGTCCTGGTGGACAGGAGGATGACCATGAGCCAGCAATGTGCCCTTGTGGCCAAGAAGGCCAATGGCATCCTGGGGTGCATTAGAAAGGGGGTGGTCAGTAGGTCGAGAGAGGTTCTCCTCCCCCTCTATTCTGCCTTGGTGAGGCCACATCTGGAGTCCTGTGTCCAGTTCTGGGCCCCACAGTTCAAGAAGGACAGGGAACTGCTTGAGAGAGTCCAGCACAGAGCCACAGAGATGATGAAGGGAGTGGAACATCTCCCTTATGAGGAAAGGCTGAGGGAGCTGGGTCTCTTTAGCTTGGAGAAAAGGAGACTGAGGGGGGACCTCATCCATGGTTACAAATCTGTAAAGGGTGAGGGGCAGGACGATGGAGCCAAGCTTTTTACAGTGACGTCCAATGATAGGACAAGGGGCAATGGATGCAAACTGGAGCACAGGAGGTTCCATGTGAAATCAGGAGAAACTTTTTCACTGTGCGAGTGACGAAGCACTGGACCAGGCTGCCCAGAGAGGCTGTGGAGTCTCCTTGGCTGGAGACATTCAAACCCCGCCTGGATGCGTTCCTGTGTGATGGACTCTAGGTGACCCTGCTCTGGCAGGGGGGTTGGACTGGATGAGCTTTCGAGGTCCCTTCCAACCCTAGAATTCTGTGATTCTGTGATTCTGTGGTGCCGTTACCCAGTTCAGGTTCTGGCAGGCTCTGGAAAAAAAAAGAGGTGGTGAGTGAGGCCCGGGTAGGTACCAGGTGAATGGTTACTTCATTCCTTCCAATGGAGAAATGCACGGAGGATCTGTGTGAATCGGGGCAGCAGCCTCGTGCCCAGGCTTTGTGAGGGGCAAATGGCTGAGTTGTGTCCTCAGAGGGCCTCAAAGAAGCAATAAATACATAATGCTAGCTCTGCTAAATCTGGAACAACATCAGGAGCTTCAAAAATACCAAAAAAACCCCAAATCCAGATTGTATTAAAACGAAACTTCTCCATGAAGCAGTTATCTCTCAATCTGCAAGTTCTTGGTTGCCAATCCTTCAAAACCCATGCTTAGAGCTTTGAATACATGGATTTTGAAGCCTCTGCTGTTGCAAATAGCTTCTTGGATAGTCTTAGAATCCCATGTGAGTCCACAGATGATGGATTAAAATACGTGGTGAGTCATTATTTAAATCAGTGCCAATTGAAAGGCACAGGTTGTAAATCACTGCAGAATTTGACTCGGTAAATAGCAATTACACATGTAATGCTTTGCAATTCTAAGCACTGCGTCTATCTTCAGCTAGATCCTTCCTTCTGAGGAACAGAAAACACTCCATAAAATAACAATTTCCTGGGCTTTTCTGGGAAGCCTGCGAAGTGACTGAATTAGAGGGGATGGATGGGTTGCTGGTGATTGTGCATGAAAGCTGCAGTAGAGCCAGGAACATAATCCAAAGTCTCTTTTGACTCCTGGATTTGAACTTTAAAACAAGATCATGTTTCCTTTGTGCTTTCAGTCCGTATACTGACCTTTAGGAATTGTATTTACCTTCAAGTTCCCAGAAGAGATCTGCTTTCCCCCGACATGCTTCCTGGGTATCAATTACTCTTTTCTTCTGATGAGTATTTTGAGTGTATGGAGGGAGTACAAAGAGAGCACACATGAAAATGCTGTTTCCTGTGGGGGGCCAGGTCTGCTCCCTGTAGACCACATTAATAAGTAATAGGAAGAGATGGATGTGGGTCCACCACAATGCTGGAGGAACACTGTTTCAGTGAATACTGATCCACATCCTTTCAGCAGTCCTTGGTGCAGAGGAGAACAGCAATTGTGCCCGTGGTGCTGAGGATTGTGCCCACAGTGCTTCTTGTGTCTCTGTACCGTTGAAGAGGCAACAGATAAAGAAGAGGAAGGATGTCTGAAAACTTGAAAAAATGCCCAGATAAGAAGAAAAAAAGATGGTGAGATTGTTTCACTCAGTTGTGGTGGAAAGCCATGAAGTCTAATTGTTCTGACTGCCGGGGAAGGAGACCTCTGTGGCCAGACATTAGAACTGGCTGAGCTCTGGCTTGCTGGCCTGTTTGAGAGCTCAATTGATTGCAGGCAGGAGCAAAATCATACATCAGAGCCCAGTTCTAGGGGACTTCCCAGCCTGGGCAAAGCGTGGGCGAGCCTGTGTCATCCTTAAAGTTGTTATGTTTTCATGATCCTTTCTTCCAGCAGTTTTGTGCTATTTGTTCATGCAGCATAGAGCAGCCACGCTGCTACCCCAGGCTGCCTGATGCTGCTGGAGAGGTACAGTCTGTAGTGGTGGCTGAATTTTCAAACCTACTGCTTTAAAAATACTGTTTAGCTCAGTGTCCAGACCTCTGTATCACAACAGAATCTTCACAGACATAAAAGAGATGATAGCTTTCAGTGCAGCCTTGGGGAAATATTACAGAAAGCTGCTATTTGCTTGATGCTTACCTTGTCTTAAGTTATTTTAGCTGGGATGATGTGGTATCTGGATTAAATCTCACAGAATCAAAGGCGAGTATTCATATATATTTGTTGTATGATTCTGGGGGCATTTCCCAAGTCAGTTTGCATGGAGGCTTTCAAGCAAAATTTCCTAATGACATGATTATTATTACAGCAGTTCAGCCTGCAGCTCCATCCAGGGCTTATATTTTATATTGCTTGTGGAAGCTGCTTATTGAAAAGGCATTGTGCAAAGGCAACGTGCAGAAGAAAGAGAACGGAGCCTGCAAATAAACTATCCAGAGCTCTTTAGATCTGCATGCACAGCTTCATTACTCCCTCCTTTCTCCTCCCTTTATAGCTCCTGCTGTGTGGATGGCTGCCTTGCAGAACTGTGAGAGCTCAGCCATAGGGGCCAGCAAATCAGAGCGAAACGAAACCTGAGCAAATCAAAATCCTGCTCCACGGGCAAAGAGAGATCACCTTATATGGGAACATCATGGGCAAGAAGATGAATACGTCCGGCTGAGCTGCTGAGGTCAGATCCCAAACAGATGGAAGATGTTAATGTGAAAACAAGAGTATCTAGGGAGAGAAGACAACACTTACTTCTGCTCTGCTTATGCAATCAGAGCCCTCCTTTTTGTCTCTTCTATTATAAATATTGTGTTACATGTATGTACACATAAGTCTGACTGTGTTACAGTAGAAATCAATTCCTTTGTGGCTATTCTAGCATCCCAAGTCTGTTTCTGGTTCCCACTTGCAGCTTTTTCAGTTATTATACTGCAGGATTTTGCTTGCTGAAGCATCACTGATACCAACCATAGCAGTATGGACTGTGGTCAGCAAAACAGCCTGAGGAGTGATCACTGATGTCTCGAAAGGTGAAGCCTGTTTGTGCAGAATGTGACTTGTTTCTGTGTGCTAAAGCATTTAAGACAATACTGCCAAGAAGCCTGTCTGGTTCTGAACGTTTTGCCATGACTACAGCCATAGGTAGCACCCAAGGTGATTTACAATTCTAAAGGATTGGAAGAAAAACAGTAGATCCATGTTGTAGGGTTTGTATGTTTTGTGCCTCTGTGGGGGTCTTCTGTTGCAAGAGAGAGGACCCGGGTCCTTTTAATCTGGGTGCTTCTGATCCAGACTTCTTTTCTTTCAGACTTTGATTCTGAGGTTTACAGGTCCCACCTTGACAGCCCAGTGACAGGATGCTGTGTTATACATGAGCAAATGTTTCTTGTGTTGGAAGTTGTCTGGTTACAAGTTGGCTTTCAACAGTTTGAGTTTTGTGGCAGCAAACAAGATCATTGATTTGGTGTTAGACCATTCTTGGAAGATGGACGTGCTTGTGGGAACTTTCTGGTGGGAGGGTGGCATAGGATGTTATCTAACAAGGTGGGGTTGCTTGGACAGAGTTAACTAAGCTTCCTCTAAAAAACACTTGCATTTTCATTTCTTTCCATGCTGTCTGGTTTTGTTTCTTGTCTGAAATATCCAAAATAACTCCACTGAATAATCTCAGATTTACACCAGTGCTCCTGAGATTAGCGTCTGCTCTGTAGAGTCTCCTGTTCAAGGTCAGATGAAATGGCGAGTCACTCCTTGCAGCACATTTCAAGAACAATAAGATGTTTTAGGAATATGCAATAATTGATTGCCTCTAAAGGGCAGATTTTCCTCTTTGCTGCCAAACTAGGGCTGTTCTCAGTGATAAGTGTTTGCTGAACAAAGTCTGCCGAAGTTCATAAAGTTGGTTTCATTCTCCTGGGAGGGCAGCTGGCCAGGACATTGAGCGCACTGATCCCAATCTCACAAAGAATCAAGTCTGCAGGAAATTCAAGTTGCCTTATTCAAGGTACTATACCCACCTACTGCTGCTCAGCGCTGGGTTCCCACTGCCAGTTTCCAACAACATGGTTATCCCAAAGCACTGCTCCCAGGAGGAAAAGGCTGAAATGCTATTATATCACTTCTGTGTAATGTGGAAAGTATCTTCAGAACATACAATAGTTCTTCAAAGTTGACAGTGCTTTTATGAGTTAGATGAACTAGGAGACTTTCCTGTCAGCTTAAAAACAGAGGCATCCTTCCTCCTTTTATTAACGGATTCAATTCATGAGAAAGTGAAAACATCAGGCCAAGGTCTTTGAAGCAATCAGCATTAGGCATAAAAATAGTAACTTTGGAAAGTTAAGGACTGAGTATTTTAAGTTCTCTTAAAAAACAAAACAAAACAAAAAAACAACAACATAGAGAGGATGCTGGTGTTTGTGGCTGAGAAAGCTGAAGTCTAGGTACACAGCAACACAGCATGGGTGAAAGTTTTTGGATGACATCAAGCCACCTTGCTGTTAATTGGTGTTTCACAAGTGGCATCTGAAGGGCCCAGGATGTCACCTCATGTTGTCTATATAATTTAAAATAGAAATTCTCTTCTTGCATATATCAGTCCATTTCTGACAAAGCCAAAAGTTGTGAAAGTGAAACCAAGGTGGGCTTTGGTCTTGAAAATGTCCATCTGACTTTTATCTTGCAGTGCATTTTGTCCAGGAATGGTACAAAGAAGCTGACCCATTTTACTCCTATGGGCTCATTTGTCCTTTCTGTTTTATCTGACCAGTTGTATTGTGATCACTTACAGGCTCTATCAGGAGACGGATGAAGTTAACAGCCCAGTTTGTGTGAGTGTGAAGGAAGCAGCTTACACAAATGACAGGATCTGGGATGCAGCAGATTACACTACACCAATGCAGGCAAGTCTTAATTTAATGTCAGTCCAGTATTCAACTTCCATTGATGTATCTGGTTGCAGGTCTTTGTCGGGTCTGTAACACCCCTGTGATGGTTAGATAGTTCTCAGAATACGTCAGGGGACTTGTGTCCTTTCTTTGAAACTAGTTGTCTAGAAGGGACCATACTGTTTTCATCAGCTATGTGAGCTCTTTATAGTGCTGAGCTTCCCTGAATTTGGGCTGCTGGCTGGATTACCACTTTTCCCTGATAAAGACTAAACACTCGCAGAAAATGCTCACTTCCCAGGAGTGCAGAAAGAATTAAGGTTTTCTGCCCACCTTTATCTCCTAGTTTAATTTGTTTATGTTGTTGAATTAAACTTCTGACTGAAACAGTTGGTTTCCCAGTTTAGCCCAAGATTCAGATATGTATCTTCATATAAAAAGGTGAAGGAAATTACTTCACCCTCAGCCCAAACAATGACAAGCACTGTTGACCCAAGCAAACAGCTAAACAAGGATGGATGAGGTGTGGCAGGGCCCTGGTTTGGGTAGTCCTTCCTACAGCTTCCTCCCATAGAAAGCTACAACAATCTGTAATGTCAACCTCCCTGTCTTGTATTTGGGGAGAAATCCACTGACATGTTGAAACTGTCTCTAATTGGTGAAAAACTCTTGTCTTTGCTGAGTAAGAGCTTGTTTGTCTACAGGAATTCAAACGGGAAGATCTGTGAATTCTAATGCAACTGTTAAAACCTGTGAGGTCAGGAATCCGTATGTGCCCTGTGAAATCCATGGAAACACAACCCCCTCAAGTAAGTGAAAGATATATCTGCATTTTTTATGTCAAAAGAAGGATTTACTTCGACAAAGTAATGGAATTTTAGGATAATCCCTTTCCCTAGGCACATATAGACCTCATGTATGTCAAACAGATATTTCCTTCACAGCCATACCATTAACACTCATTATAATATCTAAATAACTTATGACAATCTGTCCTGGTGTATGATTCTGCAGTGAAGTCATAGCCTCCAGTTTGTATCATCATGCAGCTGCCATAGAAACAGTTTTAGATGTCACAGGCTCATCTTGAATTCATGAGATGCATTTGGCTCATTAATTCAAATGTCAAAGAATGTAAGACATGTTTAATCAGTGACAGAAATAAAAACCTCCCTAACTTGGGGTTTTCTTCTGCAAGGTTTAGGGCTCTATGGTGTGGAAGTTCTTTGTGGGTTCGTTTATCACAGTGAGGTTGCTTCCACCTCCTAGAACAATTGGGGTAGGTTGGTTGTCTGTACATTGTGCAGCAGGTTTGGGGGTCCACCTCAGACTGAAGAACAGTCAGTCCATCCTGTGTAGGGAGGTGATGTAAACCTCAATGCTGGCAATGTGTAATAGTGAGCTGAAGAAAACTCTAGGAAAAAGACTCCACAGAACAATGCTGCTGTGACCTAAAGAGGAGGATGGAGGGGCCTCATAGCCATCTTTTTTTGTAACCTCATGGCTGTACAGTGTTCCAAGACGAAAATGTTCTGTTTCTATTCTGTATCAGCCAAAGCATGAAAAAAATGTATAAATTATTTGATTTCAACTGGAATGATGAAAATTATACTTTAAGAGAGCCAATGATAATCAATTTTAGCTCTCAGCCAGCTTTGAAATATATGTGTAAGAAACTAGGTCAATTATCTCTTTTATTAACTCATTGCTATTAAAAGATACGAGCATGATTCTAGGTATCTTTTCCCTGATTCGGAGTTTTCTGCAGAGACTGAGCAGTTTTTCTACTGCCAGGTCCCCCCACAGAGCTCACAATGCCTCCTGCAGCTCTGTCTGATGAATTTTTTCAGCTCTTTAAAGGTATTTCTATTCCCTTCTCCTGCGGACAGAGTTGTGATCTGAAAAAGGCTTTGTCCAACAACAGGAAGGCTGTGATTGTTCACACCGTATCCGGGAAAGATATGCATGAGCTTCCTGAGTTAATGAAATCCTAGGGTTTTTTTATAAAGTTTCAGTGACTGCCAGTCATTTTTAAATGTCACACTGCGTAGGCTCAGTGCTGCCTATATTACAGAGGAAATTTTGCTTTTAATTACATCGCAGAGTTGACACATTCTGTCTTGTTTCCTAACCTTCCTCGAAAGTGCCAGTAGTCGGTCGCTACCAAAAATAATGGATGAGAGGTTTGATCCAAACCTCTGATGTGTAAAGTTTCTTCACAAGTTCCATTGGCAGGAAAAAAAAAAAAGAGGAATCACTAAAAAGCAAAGCTGAGTGTTTATTTTCTACCAGGATGATACATAAGGCCAAAGTCAGAGCCCAGGAAGGTTTGCCATTTGGTTGAGATACTGAGGTAGCAATGTTGGGCTTTGGTTACACCCATGATTGTCTTTATTGTCCAAATTCCTTTGAAAGGTAAGTTTCTGTGCAGGGGGCCTCCTTTTCCTTCCTGTTAGTTATAGCAAGAGCTGAACAAAGCCATTGCATGTTGGCAAGAAGATTCTTCTATTTTTGATTGTTCATTTCTGCCTGAGGTAGGGCACAGTTGTCAGATTAGCTGGCTGAAGGACAAGTGTTTATATCACCTTTTTCAGAAGAGCTTTGTATCAGATCTGTTTAGAAGCACTGTCCTTTATGTGGGTGAATGCTTTGAAGAATTGGTTTCTCCCTTGGAATGGCTGTCTTGATGGAAATTAAGAAATTCCGGGGTCATTTTTAAAAGGGAATGATGCCAATATTCCAATTCAGCATAGTCCCTGTGCTAGACAAACAACACTAAAAATTGTATCTCTTACTTTCCTGTAGCTCCGGTATGTCCTGGAGTGTTGTCTGACACAGTCTAGGCCAAGGTGACCCAGCTGGTAACTTGTGGGAGAATCCCTTCTTTCCTGCCACATTAGCTGGAGAGAAACCCCTCCTTTGCGGAAGGGTCTGACTGGCAGCCTGCTTTCCCTTGTGCTTCCATATTTAGTGACACAAACCACAAGCCACTGCAGGGGAGGTCCTCAAACCAGTACCTGCCAGGAAGGCAGGAGAGCCTTTGGTGATGTGATTGACATCTGGCTTCCAGAGGCATGCTCTAGGATAGAGTGCATGGCTCATTCTTACACTCTTGCTAGTTGTGCAGCTCTGGTGTAAATGTCCACTTGTCTGTTGGGACCAGCAATGAAACTGTCAATTCACAGGCGGCAAATCATCAGCTGTCAATTGGTGTGATTTCTTACTACTATAGCAGAGTTTATATGAGAAGTGTCCTAAGATCACATTTCAGCTGCATATGGAGACTCCAGGGAGGTTGGCCCACATAAGCAAGTGCAATAGAGAGAAAACAATTTGTACCTAAAACTAAGAAAACCACCTGTATCTTTCTCAATCCCCTGAGCCACCTAACTCCATGCATCAATCTGTTATTCTTAGCAACGTATTCCTCCTACTGACAGCTTTCCAGGTAATAGTAAAGTAGCATAACATTAACTGATGTATTTAAGTAAAAGAAGTTTGTTAATTTGATGTTTCTTTTTTAGGCCTGCTGTTCTGAGGAGTTCTGAAGACTTCACTGTGCTGATAAAGAACAACATTCACTTCCCAAAATTTAATTACGCCATGTAAGTACAAACATTCCTTAATGCTTTCTGAAGAGTGAGTAGTTGTGCTCTGGAAAAAAGATTGTATAAATTGGCACCTTCTTTACTCAGAAAGGCCATGCACTTAGGATTGTATCTGCTTGAGTGACAAATATCAGGTTTCTGTAGTTCCTTAGCTCTACTAATCCTTCAGGAACCAAAAGAAATAATGAGAGCTTGGGAACAGAGCAGAAGATTTTATTTCTGTGTTTTAGGGTCTAGAAATTTCCACCAAGTATTCTGGGAGCTAACACAGAGAATAGTTTGGGCAGATTCCACCATATGGCAACTGAGGCTTTAAACTATCTAAACTGGTGAGTTTTCCAAGGCAATTAACACAAATAAAACAACCGAGTGTTTTTCTTCCATCTGGGTAACTCCACAGTTCGCTGAATCAAGATTTATTGAAAAGCAAATTAGAGCTTTTGGTTCTGTGTGCATTTAGCAGATTTATGAGAAGTTTTCCTAAAAAAATCTTGATGTGACTCCAGTTCTATGTAGTTACACAAAGCATTTATCAAATGCTTATCAGCATATTTAAAACTAAGGTTGTCCCTCAGATCTAGGTAAAAGCTTGTGTGTAACAACATTCTTTTTTTGACTCACGGCACAATTATTATTACATTATGGGTTTTCACACATTTGTGATGCTAACATCAGAGCTGTAACTGTCTAGGTGCTGCTGGCATTATTCTAAAGCTGCACTGTGTGGAGCTGTGCAAACAAAGAGCAAATAGGTGCTCCCTCTGACCTGCAGCCACGGACAGAAGGTGGGGGAGATCACAAGCAAAAAGTACAACAGTGCTGTGAGGCTGAGGCCAGCAACCTTTCTACTGAATATTTTTTTGTAGGCAAAGCAGTTTCTGAGAAGGCTTTTGAAAGAAGACAGTGGAGTAGTTTTGGGGATGTTTAGTGTCAGATTAACAGCTGGGATCAAAATGCCAAGAACGGGTTTGCCCAGAATTTATTCTCTTTTAAACATCAAAATACCAGTTTGTAGCAAAATTATTTTTGCTGCAGTTCAGCTGAAATCTCTGCTGCAGGAAGTGAGCCTGGTCTGAGAACACAGGCTGCTGGGAGAGCGTGTGTGATGCCAGACCACATCCTGGTAGCATGACTCTGTATTTGTTAATCAAGGGGTTTATTGGCAAAGAAATGTCATTCTTTAATGTCTCCAAAGTTAGAGAAGCAGAGAAGTTCAGTGCAGCAATTTAAAAAGCAAAGACAGTGAAATTTGAAGAGCAGTTAATAGATTGAGAATAATACTGTTTCAAACAAGCATGGATGTTTTGGTGAAGAACGTATACAAACTCTGTCAACTTGTATAAACAGAGCTGCTGATTTCAGTAGAACTACCCAAGCAAGTAAGAGGGGAGAGCTAGAAATGATCCTACAATTAATATATTTCAAGAAAACTTTTCTGACACCAGTGACATATCATATGAATGTAAAATGTTATCGTGTAAGAGGTCCATCCAGCTCAGTGTCGTAAAGCTAACGAAGATCAATAGCAGGAGGAAACTTTAGAAAAGAGCACGAGAAACAGGGCATGTATAGAACGCTGCTTCCCTTGCAGTCTACCTGTCCCTAGAAGTCAGGGAAGCTACTTTGGGTGTCTTATAACCTCTGCATGGAGCTCTATTGATTTCATCTCGGTTCCAAAGGGGATTTTGTGATAGACTTAAATGGAAACAGGGTTTAGCCTTCCAAATGAAGAGAACTACTTGAGGTGCAAGGAAGCAAAGCTTCAGCCAGTGATCAAGAAAACTTTTAACAGGCCAGGTCTGAGCACAAAGCTGTTACAGAGGAGAAGGCTTCTATGCCACTGAGAGCAGATGTGGAATAACCTCTACTCTGAGGGCTAGAGAAAACCTCTGATCCTAGGTCTCAAATAAAACCTAACTGACCTGCAGGCTTCAGAGCTGGCCACCAAAACATGTCTTGGCCACAAGCTGTGGAACCATTCAGCACAGGAAAAAAGGCATTTCGTGTCTGTGCAAGCAAGAAGAAAGCAGAACACATTACAGTATGTTTTTCTGAGTGACTCACTGCCTTCAGAGAATACAAATCAGATTGCAGTGAACGGGAAGCAAACGATCGCATGATCTAGGGAACTCTGGTTAAAAGCACTCCGAAAGTCTGCCAGCCTTAGATTGCAGTGGGATGTGCAGGAGAGAGTGGAATCAAGTAAAAGGTTGCTTTGGGCTGGTTTGTTAGCACCAAGATGGCAAAGCAGAGCAGCAGGGACTGAACCCAAAGAGAAAGGAAAGGAGGAAAATGTATTTTTCTTTAGGTGTGTCTGTCTTCTGAATGAGTGCCTGGAGACACTAGAAAGCAGAGGGCTGAGCTGATGGCATTTGCACCAGACGTATCCTCTTCAACACTTTACTCTTGGTGCTTGAACAGGCAACCAACTATAGAACAAATTCTGATTAGCAATGAGAGAGTGATCTGTGAGTATCTGCTGCCCTGGAACTGAGCTTCTGTCCCTTTGGCTCAGCAAATTCCCATTCAGATTATTTATCTAAATGAGGGAGAACAGGACTTAGAGATCACTCAGGTAAACTGGTCAAGAACAAACGATACAGCACATGAAGTCCTGAGAGCATGTCTGAGGCAGAAGACATAGGGGTACTGTTATCAGAGGTTGGATATTAGTACCACTGTGTGTTTTAGTGTCTTTTGATTCAATGTAATGATTTTGTCTGTACCGCCAGCTTTTCATCGTCAGATTTAAAAGGATCTCTTTGCTCTGTGCTCCCTGACTCCTTATTGATCCGTAAGCTGATGTGAACTGTGCATCAGGAGGGTCATGTTCTTGATAGAATAAGAAACTGTAAGTTAGTAAAGGCGCACAGGATTCTTCCCACTCTCTAACGATGGAAGAATGGAAAATGGCTGATGTCCAGCATGCTAAAGTGTGCTCAGGAGTTCAGAGGTGGTCTTTGATAACATGATATTAAAGCCTTCAGAGCATGGGAGCTCTTGCCATTGCTCCTCACATGTCCTTGCTGGGGTTTTCTATCTGCTTTACCTGGGATTGAATCCCTATCCACCCCACGTTCCCAGATTAGATTCTGAGGGGCTAAATCTAGATTCCTATTGTCCGCTTCGAGTTAATAGGTCCTGTGACCAGAAGATGTATTTTCTAGAGTCAGCTAAAAATTGCTGCTTTCCTGTGGTGGGTATGTGCCAGCGGGAGTGCGTTGGTGTTGACACAACTTGCGAGGTGTCGATTCCATTTCGCTAGGGTGGGCGTTGGCAACACAGAAAGACAATCCTCCTCCAGATCTGCTGATCTACCATCATTATCCTATTGTGCTGCGTCAAATGAAAAACCCAACGGTGAGGATCACTGTTGTGAATTCTCTCTGCAGTTGGATGAAGTGGTGAATGCTGTTTTCTTCTCCTCAAACTTATGTTGGGAATTGTTGCAGAGCCACCCTGTGAAATTCTGTGTTACTGGCACCTGCTGCACCAGTGAGTGCAACAGGAACCATGATAATGAAGAATCTGAGCCAATGTGCACCAGTGAGCCCAACAGGAACCATGATAATGAAGAATCTGAGCCAATGTGCACCAGTGAGCCCAACAGGAACCATGATAATGAAGAATATGAGCTGGGGCAACCTCTCAGGTCCTCTTCCCTAGACTGCCAAAAGAGGGGCTGCTGTGGCAAATGCCAGGCAGCACAGAAGTACCATAAGCAGCTCTGCTGCTGAAGGAAAGGGCAGTGCATCACAACCTCCCATTGGTTTCAGCAGCTGGTGCTGGCCAGTCACACCCTGAAGAAAGCCCTTCTGTACAAAGACCCCTTCTGGACTTGACAGGTGGCAATATCAACAGCCAGCTGTGTCACCTTGCTTACAAGCACTGCATTCACTGGTGCTTTGGCTCTTTTGATCTGGAAGACAGAGCCATCATCCCAAGCTGCTGCAGGTGGAAAATGAGAGAGACACATCCCAAAGCAATCAGCAACTATACTGGTTTTAAGATGGAATGAAGATGTAGCACAACTTGAGCTCATACTGTGACTCACCTTGGACATTTAACCTTTGTTTTCTTTCGTGGACCTTTTAAAAAACAGAGAAGAAAGTGTGTGACTTTCCAAAATCATCTGTAGTACAGCTGAGTTCTTGTATACTGTCTTTGGAGAGGCACAATTGCCTACTGCTTAGTGTAGAGGAACGAATACCTGGAGCTGAAGTGCTTGCTTCTGCCTTTACTTCATTCTGTGAGTCACCAGAAGTGGACTCACATTTGGAAATGCAGGCTCTGGGCTGAATTCTTAGAGCTACATTTCAGTGGGAGGTTGCAGGCCTCCTGCCTTTGCACAGGTGGACACCAGAATCCCTGCTGAGTCAGGAGATGACCAGCAGACTGAAAATAAGATGGAGCCAAGAGTCATCTCAAAGCATGACCCATGAAAGAAGGATGTCCAAAAGAGGTATCACTTGAAAATAGGGTCCTGAGCTTCTCTAGCCTCAACTGCCTTCCTGCAGCCCTGGAGCAAGAGGCTTTAGAAAGGGACCACAGAACATGTAGTTTCATAACTCGCTGTTGAAGACCTCAAGGTCCATTCAGGTTAAACAGGCCCACTTTACATGATTTCAGGGACACAGATAAAGCATTTTCTGAAAAGCCCAGCTTTTCTCTTTGTATTGCTCCTTTTAACTTCAACTCAGGAATTACAATGAAAAGGACTTTTACTGTCTTTGTGTAATATTTTTGGGCATTTCATTCATACCCATTGAAGTTGTAACATTGAACTTTGCCCTCCTGCTTGGTCTTAGCTTCAAACAGGCCTTGCCTCCTGCACCTCCTCCTGCTGAACCTGGCACAGTACGAGTCGCTTGGTGCTGGGATGCTGTGATACATAAGGCCAGAGCACAGCTGAGGAGGAGCAAATTCAGGGGAGATGAATCTGTGCACCAACACCTTTTCAGCTCTCTTTGTTATACCTGGACACGATCTATTTTTGTAGAAACAAGGTGAGAAGGATTGTGTCGTGTATATTCTGCACTCCTTTCAACTAAGCTTTGTTCTTTCTGAGCTAACCCAGGAGTCTGACATTTCCCATGTATATTTTAAGATGCATTGCTGGCAGATTATGCCAGCTGTATTTATATCTTCAGTTGTAATATATATTAATTGCATTAACATTCGTATTGCAGCATCATCTATCTAGAATGGGAAAATATTACAGTTGGCATTAATGAATTCCTGTTCTGACACATGGACTGACTGCCCTTTTGGAAAGAATTACACTGAATATTCACTTAAGGCTGTGACGTTAACCTCCTTTTGTGTATACATTCTTCTTTATCCTCTCCTCCCCTTCTTTTGGTCCTTTCGGTCTTGGCTGGTTTTGTAATAAATAGAGCCTTTTACTGAACTATAGCTGGCTGAAAGCCTCTATAATAGTTTTGTTCTGTCTGAAATTCCCACTGCCAGCTTGTCAGCTCACTTCACCTCTTTCTATACCTGCTCTTACGAGGGTTATGGTGATGTTTCTAAGCACTGTTGGGCAGCTCAGCATCAGGTGGAGGTGCAGATCTCTGCTTCTATAGCAAAGTTTAACTCTGCACGAGGATAAGTAATGGATTTGCTCATTGTGGATGGGAAGGGGACAGTCTTAGATGTGTTTCTGCTCTCTTTTGCAGGCAGATGCTTTGTCCTTGCCCTCAGCCTTGGTGTTGGGGTGGCCCTTGCCTGAGATCCAGCTGTTTTTTGGGACTTGCTTGCCCAGGGCTGGCAGCAGCAGGCTCCCAGGTAACGCCTGACTCGTGTCAGTGTGGAAAACTCCCCGTAGAGCTGCTAACAACGAGCAGCACGGGGAAACAACATCCCCCAGGTGAGAGCAGGGACCGCCGCCTGCAGCTCCCGAGCCAGGCACAGCGCAGCCACAGTAGCGGGCGGCCCCGGGGCAGAGCCGTGCCGGGCTGCCGAGCCCCGGGCAGCCCCAGGCGGCGGGGAACCCCTTTTCCCTGCCGAAAGGAGCCCGGGGCGGGCTGTGTCAGGGGCCCGGAGCCGGTACTGAGCCCCGGCACTGCGGGAGCGCTCTGCGGGCTGCTCGGGGCGCTGTGGCTCCGCGGGGCTGCGGCGGCCGCTGCCCGCCCTTCCTGCCCGCCGCCGCCATGGTGTCGTGCGGGGCTCTGCGGAGCTTCCTCTTCGAGTACGACACCCCCCGCATCGTGCTGATCCGGAGCCGCAAAGTGGGGATCATCAACCGCGCCGTGCAGCTCGCCATCCTCGCCTATGTGATCGGGTGAGCGGGCGGCTGCGAGCCGAGGTGTCCCCCCCCAACCCCGCCGGGCTGCGCTCGGGTTCAGCCCGCAGCCCCTTCGCCACAGGCCGGGGGGAGCTCGGGGGGGCTCCCCTGAGGGAGAGCAGCTCCCCCCGGGGCTGAGGGGCGGGAGCCGGCGCCTTCCTCAGGGTCAGGCAGCGCCCAGGGTCCCCTTTTCTGTCAGGGAGGCGCGGGGATGGCGGGAGGCGTGAGGGGAGGCGGCGGGAGGCGGGAGAGGAGGTGTGAGGGGAGGCAGCGGCAGCTGTGGTGGGTGCCAGCACCCAGAGGTGACAAGCGGGTGGTGGGACAGCTTAGCTGGGATGGGAGGGACCAGACGGGACCCCTGAGGAGCAGAGGCCATCCCGAGAGTGGTCGTTGTTCACCAGTGGGGTGAGCGATAAAGCAGTAGTTGCACCCTGCCAACCTGCTCTGTGGGAAATGATCAGATCAGGGCAGATCTGTGACCCCAAACACTATGGAACTACCCGGATTGTTCCAGGTGGCACATGAAAAAAGGTGAAATTCCCACTGCCCGTGCTGGTTTGTGGTGTTTTATCTGGTTTTTGTTGTTTCTTGCAGCTGGGTCTTCCTGTGGGAGAAGGGCTACCAGGAAACGGACTCAGTGGTCAGCTCTGTGACCACCAAGGTGAAAGGAGTAACGCTGACAAACACATCCACCTTGGGAGCCAGGATCTGGGATGTAGCCGACTATGTCATTCCTCCTCAGGTATCAGTCAGTTCCATATGCACAGGGAGGGTTTTCTAACACAGCTTCGGCTCCAGCCTGGCCTTCAAACAAGAGAATGAAGCAGCTTTGCTTGATTGCAGGTCATGCTGAGCACCTGCACACTCACCCTGGGGAAGCTTGTTTGAGGAAAAGTGTGTCTGCTTATATAGGAGGGAGAATTTCACAGGCTTGAGGAAAAAATTGCAACAATAACCTCGTGTCCTCTTTCTTACTGCTTTCCAAAGCAAACGACTCAAAGTTAAGTCGTTGGCAGGAACCCCAGGAATAGCCTGCAATCAGTAGATCCGGGGCTGAACAGGAGGTATTGTGGTAGTTACTGATTGACTGAGTCTGTGGGAATCTGCGCTGTGTGGGCGATACGTGGCAGCCTTTGGGGTTCTAGGCATGGTCAAGCTGCTAATCATGGGTCACTCTATCTGTGTGCAGGAAAAAGGGACAGATTTAGCCAGGTTTTGGCTGACTGATTGTACTTGCGTATCAGTGGAGCAGAAGCAAACAACAGATCCCAAATTGTACAGATCTGAAAATAATGGAAGTGGTGCTTCCTGGAGAAACAAACCTGGACTGGTCAAATTTCTAATAGATCTATTGCAAAAAACAAAAAAAAAGAGTGGGAGTTGTGCTCAGACTTGCAGCTGGAGTTTGATTTCTGCTCCTGCCTTGTGACTCCCCCGAGAAGCTGTGTGATCTCTGTTTTCGTAATGTAAATGAGGAAATTTGGCCAAGTAGGAGGACAGAAAGGGTTGCTAGTCCCACAGTCCTTCCTCTCTCTGCCTGAAAGCAGCAACATCAGGCAATAATGTGGGAATCTGCTCCTTTAGTGCTGCACCAGCACTGTCCAAGTCCCCTCTGAGGTGCCACCTGGGCTCTGTCAACAAAGACACTCGGGGCAGTCCTTGGATATTCTTTGCAGGCTGTCACTTTCTTGTTTTGCATGTTCAGGAGAAGAACACTGTGTTTGTCATGACCAATGCCATACTCACGCTGAACCAGAGCCAAGGCCGCTGCCCCGAGGTAGGCACAGGATCTGCTTCAAACCTTCCTGGTGTGGGTGGGAGTGCGGGGGAGAGAGCTCATAGACTTTAGTGTAATTACTGTTCCTCTTCAGCTTCCAGATGATAAAACAGAGTGCAAGGTGAAGAACAGCTGTGTTCCAGGATACGTCAGCACCCACAGCAATGGTGAGAAGCCTGCTACAGGGGCTCGTTTCGGTCTGTATTGGGATACCTCTGCACTGTGCCTTCTCTCCTGAGAAGGAAGCAACATTTCACATCAGTCTCCTTGTTCTCATTCTCTCGCAACTGAGAGAACTGAAAGGGAAGCTCAGATTTTTCTTCTGGGGGACTGGTGGGCTTAGTCTGTGTTGGGTGAGTGCTGGATAGATGTGTGCTTTGGTAAGTTAGCAGACAGTGTGAGGGTCTTTTCAAGACCTTGAGTCCATGAAGTGGTATTTCTTGTAGATGAGGATTTGACTCGGAAAAAGGACCTGATGCTTCTTTCTCTGAAATTGCACTACAAATTGCAAGGGAAGATAATGGGGGTTCTGATATCTGCACTTCACCTCTGAGAAGATTGCTTTCACCTTATGGAGGGAGGAGATACCACAGGACAAATACTGCCTCTGTATGTTTGCTTGGTAGTACATCCATTCACATCACATGTTTTTCCAGGTATCCAGACTGGGAAGTGTATACCATACAACAGCAGTGTTAAGACCTGTGAAGTCTTTGCGTGGTGCCCCGTGGAGGATGACTATCATATACCCAAGTGAGTGCTCTGTCTTTCTACTCTGTGGTGGCCCACCTGAGAGCAGGCTAGCACTATGCAGCTGATGTTTCTCCCTGTGAGGTACTATTGGGAAAAGCTGAAGAGGTGATTGCCAAGGACCCTGCAGAATCCTGTTTGTGAAAGTATAAGTGAAACTTACTTACTTTTCCTATTGTTTTGTAGGCCAGCGTTCCTGCAAGAAGCTGAGAACTTCACCATTCTGGTGAAGAACAACATTTGGTACCCCAAGTTCAACTTCAGCAAGTAAATAGTGTGTGGGGCATTGCACTGTCTGGTCTCTTGGACAGTGAAGGGTAGCTGAAGGAGTGGAAGAAGATGCAATGGATCTTCTCTCTCTGTTTCTCCTGTAGGCGAAACATCCTTCCCACTATCAGCTCCACCTACCTCAAGAACTGCATCTATGACTCCCGGACAGATCCCTTCTGCCCTATCTTTCGTTTAGGAAAAATAGTTGAAGCAGCAGGGCAGAACTTCCAGGAAATGGCTGTGGAGGTATTTGGTGGACCCTTCTCTTGGGCCTCAGCTGTGTAGAAGAGTGGTAGGTGGTTGTCCCCCTCTGCCGCGTGGCATGAGCCACAGCACACAGAGCAGCTGCAGAATGGAGAGCTGCTCTGGCCATATAGATATATCTAGAGAACTGACTGACTGGAGTCAATTCTACTTAACAAATATTTGGTCTTGGCTTGTTTGAGTGGGGTTATTTGCAAGGTCCTTCTGTAGCAGAGGGAAAGAGTGTTGGACAGGGACTGGTACACAGGCCAATAAATCAGGGTCCTGGTCAGCAGAGAGCCTAGTGCTGGGCTGCTCACCTTCTCCTCTCCTCCACTTGGCAGGGTGGAGTCATGGCGCTGCAGATCAACTGGGACTGCAACCTTGACAGAGCTGCTTCCCACTGTGTGCCAAGGTACTCCTTCCGGCGCCTGGACAACAAGGACTCTGCCCACACTGTCTCACCTGGCTACAACTTCAGGTAATGTGGCTACGGAGGGCACCTGGTGTCCTTTCAGGTCAGTCTGCCACTGGCACAGCGTTACAGCCTGCCCACACTCCTCTGGCAGTCGCAGGTAGTCCTTGGACTTTGGATGGTGCTGTAAAACCTGGAGAGTTTCTATGATGCTGTAAAACATGGGAGAGTTTCTGTGATGCTATAAAACATAGAGCGGATTAGATGCTCTCTGTGTGCAAACCACAGCCTTGGGGAAGGTCTGTGGAGCTCCAATGATTGCATCAGTGTCTGAGTCACATTTGCATCAGGGTTGGGGTGACCGTTGGGGCCAGCCGCGGTGTGAGGACTGGCTGTTCCAGGGTGTGCTGGTGGGGCAGTGTTTGAGAGGGTTGGGGTGTGGAGTGGGAGGCTGAAGTGCCTGTGTATGAAGGAAAAGCCCTCTTACCAATCCTTCCTCTTATCTTCCACCCTCTTCTCTGCTTCCTTCTGGCTTAGTCAACCATGTGGCAGAGTAAGTCTGATCTCACTTATTTGTTCTCATCCCTTTTCCCTGTCACTTGCCCCGAGTCACATCATGCTGGACAAGGAGCAGCCTTTGTGTGCCAGGCTGAGCTGCGCTGCCTCCCTCGCTGCCTGCTCCCGGCCCTGCCCTCTCCTGGCTGCCTACACTCCTGCAGCCTCCTGCTTGACTCCGACGAGGCAGAATCTCATCTGTAGCTGAATTTCTTCCTGTCCTTCTGCTCCCCTACTAAAGCGATCTTTCTCCACTCCCTATGCTTTGCAGGTTTCCTGATTTGGCTCGTGCTAACTGCTGTTATAAATTCGCCTGTTCTTGGCTTTCCTCCTATGTGTGCTTGCCTGCATGAAACCTCCATTTGGTGTTTGTCTCTGAAAGTACCAATGTTCAGCTCATCCCCTTGGGATGGGGGATGCACCTGGATGGTGCATGATCCCAGAAGCAACCTTAAAATTTCTGGCTAAGCTCTGACCTATCTTTTCTCCAGGTTTGCAAAATACTACAAGAATAGTGATGGCACTGAGTCACGGACACTTGTCAAAGCTTACGGCATCCGCTTTGATATCATCGTGTTTGGAAAGGTAGGGTGACTTAATTCCCAGAATCTTGTGGGGAGAGCAATCAGAGATGCTGAAAAACATATTCATCCTTGTAACTGTCTTCTAGGCAGGAAAATTTGATGTCATTCCTACCATGATTAACATCGGCTCTGGCTTGGCACTCTTTGGTGTGGTAAGTGTCTGTGCCTGGGACTCTGTTCTGGATTAGTGCCTCAGTTCTGAGGATCATTGTCTTAAACCCTTTCAATCCCCACCAGGCAACAGTGCTGTGTGACATCGTGGTTCTGTATTGCATGAAGAAGAGATACTACTATCGGGAGAAGAAATACAAATACGTGGAGGATTATGAACTGGTAAGCATCAATGAAGGCGGAGTGAAGGCAAAAGTTGCTTCCTCTTTTGATTGTGGAGGGATTCTGAAACAGGCTGTAGAAAGTCCACATCATACAGAGATTTTGCAACTATAGCTCTGAGGAAACTTTTGTCTTTGTCAGAGAAGCTAATTTTTGCCTCAAAGCTGTTGCAGGAAGGAGCACTAGAAACAAATATTGTCACGTTTCCTGGGCAACCACTCTTGGAGAGGGAAATGTATGTTCAAGAACTTGTCATGCTCCCACTGCACCTCTTTTTTGGGTTGCAGTCCTTGGCAGTTGCCTTCTGAGAGCTGCAGACAACAGCTCTGTCCCCACCAAATCCTTCCTTCTTGGCTTTTGGGGGTCCCTGCTGCTGTGGACAAACCCGTTCAGTGGGTTGTTTTCTGACAGCTGCAGCTGTGCCTCCCGTCAGGTTCCAAATGATCCACTTGGCCAGTAGAAGTATTTGGTGGGGTTGCTTGAGTGGTGCTGAGACACTTGGCCCCACAGCCCTGTGGGTGGTGGGAAGTGTTGCTGCAGAGGGTGGATTTCTGAATCAAAAGCCCGTATGGCAAATGTAAAGTCTGAGTAGCAGAGAGTAGCTTGTCTGTGCAGAGGGTTTTATGTGAGAGGAAGGTGGAGAAGGAAGAGTTTTCTGGCAGAGGACTGTAATGTCTGATCCTTGCAGGGAGTTGATGAGACATACGGAACAAACTCCTGACCTCCTGCTGCTACAGCACCGACTGCTGTGAACTGCTGCTGTGAACATTACACTGACCTTGCCATGAGACTCCCCCCTCTTCCTTGGAATGAAAGGGGGGACTTGAGAAAGGGACCTTCTGCATTACTCTTTGCTGCTCTGGTGGGCTGGAGCCAATCCCAGAGAGGCGAACTGGGTCTGCTCTTTGTCTGCTGTCTTTCCAGGTTAATTGCACTAAGCACAGAGGGAGAGCTGTGTTTTTATGCCTGGCCTGTGCACAGGGTAAGCCTGGGATGGGGGCTGCTCCGACAGTGCTGTTTTGACAGTGCTCCCTCCCTTCCCTGAGCTCACCAGTAGCAGAGCACAGGGTAACAAGCACAGATTCTTCCTTACAGTGAGCATGGCCTCTGCCAGGTTTTGCCTAACCTTGGGAGAGCAGCTCCTTGCTGTTGTCAAATCACTTTTCCTTGCCCTGACGGATTGTGATGCTTAGCTGAGCCCGTGCCTATTTATCGTGTCTCCAAGCTCCAGTGGCCATGGGCTGACACAAAACCGTGTCTCGTTCCATTGTGCTATGGTGAGTGGCTTACTGGTTACAGATTATTTTTTTTCTGTTTTGTCTAATTTTTACGGTACTACTTTAAAACTTAATTTCTTTATAATAAAATATTACTCAGCCCTCTTGGAATCCTGCAAGCTGGGTTTTGTTTTATTTTCCCTAAGACCTGTGGAGGTTAGAGGCGGTGAACTGTTTTTATTTTACAGAGAGAGCAGCTGTTTCTGGTGAACTGTAACAGTACTGCTGCCTGCTTTGCCTCCTGATTCTCTGCATCTTGGTTCTCCAGACACCTTCTCTTCATCTGTTGCATTAAAACCCTGTCCAAGGGAGCAGACTTGAAAGGTAGAGGCTAGGGTGGGTTAGCCTAGCGCCGTCTTCGCCCAACAGCTCAGAAGAACAGATCTATTCTTCTCTGGCATCTGTCCCCTGCTTTTCACCACCACCCCCAGACCCTGCATCTAGGCTGCTGCATTTAATGGGTTTATGTGATTGGATTTTTAGTGAATTTTATCTTCACATGGCCTTGAGCACCTCTAGTGATCGTGCTGGCACACAAGGTACAGCTCTCCCTTTCTTCAAACCTTTTCTAGTATTATACAGAACCCTGGGACCTATCTCGTATCTCGAGTATCCTGGCTGGGGACGTTGCTGCCTTTTTCCAGCAGCATAGTGGGTTTTGCTACAGCATTATTGTTTTGGTTTATTCTTTATTTGCCTGCTGCTGAGCACTAAGCTGAAAGTCAGCGCTCCAGTCTGTGCATGTTAATGGCTTCATTTGGGCTAGAGCCACTGTGATCTCATCCTAGCCCAAGGTCCCCAGTAATGGCACCACAGACACAGGAAGGTGCCTTCAGATTCCTCTTCCAACAAGCAAACTCTCATAGCTTGATAAAGACCAAACAGGATCACGGTTCCACTCGAGGAGCTAACTCTGGGTTTGGTTGCATGTCATTTATTTCAACTTGTACAGAGAAGCTTGAACAGCTGTGTGGAAAAACACTTAGTTGTTGTTTTTTTTCTTTGTAGGTAATATAATTTAAAAGTGGTAAATACACAGTATTTAAACTTGATACACCTGATAAAGTTAAATGCATAATAAAGGGGGTAGGAATGAAACACAAGCCTCGGTCATTAAACAAACAGTATAAAAATCAGCAATAGTTCAAGACCTTAAAAAAGAAACGGATCGATTGCCTGATAGGTAGGAGGGGACCACCAAGAAAAACTACCCAAGACAAGAGGCCTGGTTTCCCCTTAGCACTTTCCTGTGTGCTTTCAGAGCCCAAAAGGCTTTAGTACCCAGCATTAAGCCTACAGTCATCACTGGGCTTGCTTGAAAGGAAGGGAGTTGGGGAATCAAGCTGTAGCCCAGTTCCAAGGCACAAGCAAAATGTTTACTTCACTACAAGGGAAAAAAACTAGCTTTACTACTAAGGAACAGCAGCTAGGGAACTGAGCAGAGTTATATACAGAGTACAGCTTCTCTAACAGGGCATGCATTTAGATAGATCTTCCTCACACAGCCACACTTTATGCTTTCAACAGAACTAACTGACAAAAATCTACATTGAGTTTCTTTCAGAAATGTGCATTTGGCTGCAGCCCTACCGGAGCTGGCACGGAGAGACAATCATTTCGGAGAGCGCCTCAGGGAAGTGCTGAGCCTTAGGATGCTCACAAACCAAGCCCCTGCTAGCCGTAAGACACTGATCTATGGTAACATCTGAGGCCCAGTGAGGATGTGGCTGGGCAGCGAGGAACTGGTACAGCTTCTTCTGTTTAGAAGCTGTGTTGCACCTGGCAGACCTATTTGGTAAATGTAAACGGTCTCTCTAGGCACCAGACAAATCACAAACCCGAGATAAGCAGCACAGAGCATCTCTACAACTCACCTTTAACAAAACACACCACACACATTACTATGCACCAGGTATAAATAATCAGATCCCCCTCCCCTTTTTTTTTTTTTGGCAGAACAAGTCCATTTACAAGGTTAGAGAACCAGGCTGCCCACTCACACTCATTCCTGCAACAAAAAGTCCTGTTCAGGAAGGGGGAGCAGGCAGCTGTAGTAGTGCCGGCACCCAAGTTACCGGTTTGGTTTTTCCCATAGCTGAAGCTGCAGGGGTTTGGCATAGCCTCAGACTGAGATGGGAGGAGAACAGTGCGTGTCTTATGGCTCCAAACTCTGTAGTACTGCACCTAAACCACAAACCAGCACCCCTGGCTTTGGAGAGAGGCCAGCAGCACAATGTTTCAGTAATAAATTGTGATTTAGGGGGAGCATTGCTTCAAGTGACCAAAAGATGTAAGGGACAGTTTGTGTAGGCACCTGCACGCTTCCTAATGCTATGCTGGCTTTAACGAAGATCCATCCTAATCAGGAACCACCGGGCCAGGTCTGATTGCAGCAGGGCCAAGGACCTCAGGGCTCTGCTGCTTGCAGTGCCCAAGATCAAGGAAGACAAGGGGACAGTCACTTCTTAAAGGCAGAGCACCCGGGGCCAGGGTTAGCAGGCAGAGATCTTACCCTTAACCAAAGTACTTGGCTCTTAGTGCCTTCCTCCTCAGGGTAAAGAATTACACCTTAGCAGTCCCTTACATGCTTGGGACATTCGAATCCTCCCCCTCCTTCAGGTACTACACCATCATTTTAAATGCCTCACTCAAGGTCACACAACCCCATAGGACTGAGAAGGGAAGAAGCAGACCTTTTTTTTCCCCTCCCAGTCCCACGCTCCATCCACAAAACAACTGTACTTACCGTGACCCCTTTCCTCAAGCAAACCCTGACTCTTCTCCAGCTCACCCACACTCTGCCGTTCTCCAAGCACAGAGAACCTGGAAAGTGAGTCTGGATGCCAGAGTCTCTCCCACCACACAGTAGATTATTTTTTTTACAAGCACCACAAAATAATCAGAGTAATCTGAAAGAGCTCTTCATAAGAAACAATCCATGGATAAGGTATACACTTAATTTACTAACAAGCCTCTGCTCCACAGGCATTCACAAATTATTGGTAATGAACTTGCAAAAAATACATAGCATTGGCCCCAAAATCCAGATTAAGAGTTTGGAAAACAAACGTTTCTTTGAAAATTACTAGCTAGTTTAAGTATTTCACTAAGATCTTAAATTCTAAGCAAGCCCTAAGTCTATACTTAAAAAATAGCATAAGTTGTATTATTATTAATTGTAGTAAACCATGTAATGTACATGGAAGTGAAGGATTTTACCCTGAATTTTCTATTTAATAATATATCTACCTAGATCAAGTAAAAGATTTAGAAACAAACTGTTGCTAGTGCTTCCTCTGCTGTTCAAAACATTCAGCTAAACACCTTTCGCTCCTGTATCTGCAGCAAAAATAGTTCAGACTGAACTTAAGCCCTTAAATACCTTTTCCTTTCAAACCCTGAATACTCAACTTACCAAGCCCTAGTCACACCAAGACCTCAGGAAAGGCGTTAATTACCGTAGGAGGTAATTAACCTCACTTTCTGAACGTCCTGAAGATGAAGTTTAATACAACTTGGCTCACAGAGGTTGGCATTCTTTAAAAAGCTGAAAAGGTGGGTTTTTGCTTTGTTCCCATGCAGTTAAAAAGGTGTCGATTAAAAACAAACCAGAACAACGAGAAACAGATGCAAGAACATTTCCGGTAGGTCGTGAACCCTCAGAGTGTGTGCACAATGTAGTTTCACTGCTGTCTGTGCCTCTTGGCCAAAGCTTCGCCCTTCGTGTGCCCACTGACTCCGCGATGGGCGTTCAACACCCCTGGGACACTGCCGTTAGTCCCCGGAAATTATTTGGCATTAAAACCCAGTAAAAGTAATTCCAAATGCATTTTTGTTTTGTTTTTTTTTGCAAAGCACTGTGGCTGCTCAACAGGATAGCTCACCTCTCTGCTATCAGCCAGCACCCTTCCCGCGAGAAGACAGCAGTCCAAGCGGTCGGAGATGTTCAATGTTTATGGCAAGGAGTCCGATGTCTGATAACATGCTGCTGTGTAAGCTCTACATCCAGCATCACACCGAGATAGCGCCATGTCATGCTGTGTTTGGGGTAGGCTCTGTGAATGTCCCTCATCCTCAGCTGCACACTTTAATAACGTGCCCTGGGCCGAGCTGCGCAACAGAACCAAAATGTTGATGTTCACGAAAGAAGTTCCTCCTCTCCCACGTCGGGCAAGTCGTTGCATTTCAGATTATCTTCACTGCCTTGTTTCCTGCTTTGAAAGGAATTAAACCAGTTGCTGAGCAACTCGTGAAAAAGGCAAAGCAGACAATGAGACATCAGCATCTGTCCCTTCCCTGCCACGCGACCTTCGAGACCCTGACCACCATCTCCCCCAGCTCCCCTGCAACAGGCTGCAAATGCCATAAAAAGATGCTTTTCAACCCATTGGAGGGGCAGGACCTGCCATGTCGCAAAAATCATCCCACAAAGGTCAGACAGAGGGGGTGTGAACATCCCAGTCGTGGCCCACACAGAATATTCAAAGCCCAGATTCTCCTCCTGAGCTTTGCAGTGATTTCCAGAGCATTACAAGCTCCAAATGTCTTCCCAGGCCGAGGTGGTGACACTTACGGCAGCAGGTTCCCAGGGGCAGACAACGACCGCTCGTCCCTCCTGCTCCCCTCGAACGGGTTCCCGAAGGATCGCTTCCGGATCATCGTTTTAACCAAGATCTGCAAGACCAGATTGGATTCCTCAGGGATGCTTTCCTCTCATTCAAGAGCAACAGGAACATCCAACCCTCGTGCCCAATTAAGAAAACTTGTGAAAACAAGTCAAAGTTCTCTTTTTTAAATAAAACCAAACAGAAATCCAGAAGGAAGAACATTTACAAGTCTCCAGCTGCTTAACACAGGGGCTGTGTCCTCGTCTGTAACCCATGGTGCAACAATTGAGCATGCTGCTGGGAGGTGTGAGAGGCTGGAAAGGGGAGCAAGGCCAAGTCTGGGAAGATTTTCTCCCCCCCCAGAAGTAGGTTTTACCGATTACCTGCAAACTCCCAGTTCCCCGCCGTTACCTGGCAGAAGAATTCATTGGAAAGGGAGAGGGGAAGGAAGGAACCGGCACAATTTTGCCTTAACGTTTACCAAAACCAAGCAGAAAAATTGTCTGTTTGTCTGCAAAACACAAAGAGTCAACTGCAATCAGAGACTGCTGGGACTGAGCAAGTGGGGGGGTTCTTCCCAAGCATCCCCCAACTCGTTGTGCTGGTGAGAGCAGCACTGGATCCTGCCCCGCTCTGGGAATCCCTGGCTTCATCTGACATTGCTTCTTGTCCTCTGTGCCTGATTTATCTGCTCACCACGGTGCAGCGGGATCTCTTACACGTGTGAAAGGCACATGCCAGCAGGCTGCCGTGGGGGAAGGCACTTTATGTGAGACTTGAAACCACGTGAATCTCAAAGCCACGTGAAAGCGTTAACGCCCGCAGTTGGATGCACCGCAGGGCAAATTTTGAAGAACAAATGCAAATGGGGAAGCACAAGATCTGCCTGGAGGCGGTGCATTATTTAAGAGGCAAGAGTTGCAGCTAAAGCTCATGTGCCCCGAGCTGTGCTAAACACATCTGAGCTCTCAACAGGGCTGGGAGCTCTGGGCCATTCTATGCTGCACGGCAGCAAGTCACCTCCGAGCAGGAGAAAGGGGGAAAAGCCCCTCAACAACGGGGATCTCTTCAGAGCAAGATCTGCTCGCACAAGGCACATTTGAATATTAACGTGTCCGCGGTTGAAGAGGCTTCTGCAGGGCAGTGAAGAGGGAGAGAGCTCCAGACACGGAGCCAGAAGCAGGCACAGCCACAAGATGGAAAAGGGGCTTCGAAAGGGAGACCTGTACTTCAAAAAAATCACAGCCTGGGTGTCTACAGGCAGGTGACGCCCTGCCAGGGAACTGGGAAAGGTCACTCGCTGTTTCTCCTTGCCTAAGGGCTAGTGGGCACCCAAAGAAATCATCAGGTTCAAAACCCAAAAGGGCTTCACTTTCCATACAGGGCAGGGTTGCACTGGTTCTCACCGTCACAGTGGGTTGCAGAGAATAAAAATATGAGCTTGAAAAGAGATGAGATGAATTCACCAAGAATAGCTCCAGGCGGGGGCTGGCACACGCCGGTGGCCCAGATAAAATCTCCATCCTGGGAAGCTCCTACATTCCCTATGGCCACACGGGCAGAGCAGGGCAGGAGCTCCTCCTGCCTGGCCAAAACACCCACTCCTGGCTGTGGGCAGGTCCTGGACTAGATGCTCTTTTGCCCTGAGCAAACACAGTGATTTTAGGCAGCCAGCTCAAGAGTGGAGACCAGCAACCTTCTGATGGGTCCCCATGGGACTGCTTTGAAATACTGCCCTGCACTGTGGGGTACAGTCACCTCCAGCAAGGTGCTGAGACCCCATCTTGCTTCCAAGCGAGGGAAGGTCTTTGCTCTAATCCTGCCCAACACTTTTGCTGCTTGGGACCGCCCTGGGAGGCAGCATGGACCCTAGTGTACATCCACAGACCATCGCCTCCCTCGTAACTCACCACCGTGGCCAGGCTGGGGATGTGCTTGACCGAATTCTCCACCTCCTCCTCTGTCACTTCGACAAGGGTGCAGTTCTCATCCTCCGTGGGCAGCAGCTCCGCTCCGTTCTTGGTGACCCAAGGGTGCAACTTCAATTAATAACACAGCCTGTCAGGAACGAGTTCCTCTTTTTCATAACTCAAACAACACAAGCCTGGCAAACGCATCTCCTCGTCCAAGCTACGGCCCCTACGTGCTCCTGAAACACCAGGGAGCAGGGTAGGATGTGCCATCCCACTGGCACGCTGGTTCATCCCAGGGCAGAAAACATCATGGTGGGGCTCACCCAGAGCCAGCGCTGGCCCCATCTATGCAACCAAGCAATAACCTTGGTGACCTACGGCACTGGGCATCTCAGTGGGCTTTAGGGAAGAAGATCTATTTTCACTCTCATCTTACAGATGAGACAGCACCAAGAGAAGGAGCGATTAATTCCAGACCATACGTATGAGCAGTAGTGATGGGGAGACCCACCGAGACCTAGTCTTGGACCTCAATTAATCCACGACAGAAGGCAGAAACCCCTCTTTCTCCTTGCCCACACATCTGGTGTCTTGGGCGGCTGCAGGAGGAGCACAAAATGGTTCAGCAATTCCCCCGCAATCCTTTCCCCCTACCTTAGTCTCCATTTTCTCAGCTTCTCGCCCCTTCCAGGCTCGTGCAGGGGCGGAGGACCAGAAATCTGCGAAAGGCTGTTGCACAGTACTTTCCTGGTAGCAGAGGAAATACTGTACTCAGGGGATTTCCTTTTGCCTGTGACTTCTGTAGGCACCAAAGGTCCCAGAGCTGAGCAGGTCCCGGAGCAGGGGAAGGAGCTGGGACTTACCTGCCCAGGGGCCCTGGGCACAGGGGAGGACCTAGCCTGGCGCGATCAAACTGACTCCCAAAAAAGGGCGAGCAAGGAGAAATGAACAGAAGTGAAGCCACAGCCAACACCAGGGGGTTGGGCCAGTACCTTGATTTCTGGGACAGAAATCCTAGATTCGGGATTTTTATCCAGCATCCGTGTGATCAAATCCTTCAAGAAGTCTGTAACTTCTGGCCTGGGGAAGGCAGAGGGGAGAGATGAGATGGGGAAGGGGATGGGTGCTGCCTCCCTTCCTCACCCCAGTGCCAGCCACTATGGGCAGACTGGGGCTGGACTCCAGTAGAGATGCAGCTCCAGGTACTCATGCACCCAGGTGCCACACAGCCCTTCCTCCCCAAACCCCCACGAAAGAAAAATATCCCCTTTTTGGGCAATCCAAAGCATGATCCCACGTGTATGGGGCTGGGAGAGCCCGACACCAACTTCACCGAGGCTAAAACCCAACAGGCAGCAACTGCAGAGGTTAATCTGCTCCCTCAAATGCCTCTGCAACTTCAACCGCTCCTTCTTTGGCAGCTGCAAACCTGTTGCCTTCACGTTTAATCCAGAGTAAGTTTTCCAGGGCCGAGGGCCAACAGAAGGGCTCAGAGCATGAGTTTTGCAAAACCACAGCGGAGCGGGGCCATCCCCACCAGGCAGTGCCCGAGACACGGCTCAAAGGAGCTTTAACAGAAGGGCTGAGGGCTGGGGCTTTCTTTAAGTACTTACTGGTCTGGGAACTCCAAAGTTTGGGTCTTGATTTTATTGTGTAAACTCAGAATCCTTTCATCCATAAAAGGGCACTAAGGCAAAGAGAAAGAGCAATGAGAAAAGCAATGAGCTCTGTTAGGAAGTGGCCAGGAGGACAGCTGGCTGGGCGTCAGGATCTCGTAGGGTTTGCAGGAGAGCAAGGAGCCAGTTATAGGGAAATACCAGAAGATTTCCTATTATATCAGTGTCTTCTTTTAAATGCAATGAAAATAACATTAGACTAAAAATGACCAAATTACTACAACAGCTCCTTTCCTAAAAAATCTGCCCAGGCAGAGAATTTCTTTTTCCCTGGGGAAAAAGAGAAACACGGCGCTTTTGGCCATTCCAGGGACAGGCAGAGGTTTCCCATTTCCACCCACACATCCCCATCTCTCCTTGGTGATCCCCGACTGCTCGAGCAGGGGTGCAGGGTGCAAATCCCACCCACACTCCAAACCCCCCCCGGACCACCAACAGTGCTGGAAAATCAATCTCATCACCTGCCCAAACACGAAGCAGTACAGTGTGATCCCCATGGCCCAGACATCCAGCGCCTGCAGAGCAAAGAAAGTGTAGTTAGATCTGCAACAGACAGCATTTGCAAGGAAGATTAGTCCAAAAAACTCCTCAAATTGCTATTAAATACCTTTCCAGAGAAGATTTTCCTGGTTTCTGAGAGTGTCTCCGGGGCCATGAAGGCAGGGGTGCCCACTGTGTTGGTTAAGAGGGCATCAGCACCCTTGAACTCGTTGCTTACTCCGAAGTCGGCGATCTTGACGTGCCCATCTTCCCCCACGAGGAGGTTGGAAGGTTTAATGTCCCTATGGATTATCTTCTGATAGTGCACTGCAGCCGAAGGGAAAAACAAGCCATTTGGCAGCAGCAAAGGAGCCACTGTAAAGCCTTTCTGCTAACACCACAACCAGCCCTAACTCCAAAAACCCCCTTGCAGTAGCATGAGCCACCCAAAATGGCACCACACACCAGCAGAAAGTCCAGCCCCGGGTGTTAAGGAGAAAATAAGAATAAGAAATCCCATCCTTTTTGCAGAGACACTCACAATATTCAATGCCCTTGATCAGATCCTGGAAGTAGAACCGAGCCTGGTCCTCGCTGAGAGGTTTCAGGGTTGGGATTTCCATCACAGGGCTGCAAAGGCAACAGAGAACGGAGCTTGTTCCCCATGGGATGCACTGGAACAGGTCTTGGAGGCTTCCAAATGCGGGCACACAGGGGGTGTACACAACCATAACTGCATTGGGGAGATGCTACTCAATCCCAGAGGGGACCCACCATGAACCTCCCCATGGCCTCTGCATCCCACACCCGCCTCAGGCAGCCAAGCCGTGCCACCAGCAAACCCATCTCAGGTTCATGCTTTAGTGGGTTTAAATCTGGAATCCAGTACTCACCCTTGCTTCACCAGTTCAAACACTGAAACACAAAAGGGAAGGTGATTACAGATCACTTGCAGGTTAGAGCTCCTGCGAGCACAGTCTCAGCACAAAAGCAGTGACTTTAATGGCAAAAATTCTAAAAATCATGTATTTTTCAAAAAAAGGAGATGCCATCTTATGCGAGGCACGTGGCACTTTGGTTGCTTCCATTTTTGATTAAGGGGATGCTGCCAACCCCCTTCTCAGCATTGCAGCTCCAGCATCACAGAGTGTCCCCTCCACAGCACACTGAACCCCTCAGTTTGCCTTCAAACCATGGCTGAGCCCACGCCCGAGCAAACCCCTGTGTGCTCCTGAACACAAACGATGGAAAAGAAACATCCAGCAAACCACTGGAGTCTGCAAAGCAGCCTGGGAAGGAGCTCATTTGTGCCGTGGGTGATTAGCACGTGCCTTGCTCTCGAAGCCAAAGAAACAAAGCTACTTTCTAGCTGACCAGCTTCAGAGCTGAGAATGTAAATGCTGGTACTGCTCATGGCCCTGGTGTTGAACCAAAGCCTACAAAGCGCTGTGCAGCACTCCTGTCTCCTCTATGGACCCAGACTGGATCCCCCTTTGCTCTGACCATCAGAGGGGACTTGCTCCTCCAGCACATCCAGGACATACCCTCTCCAGAGGAGAGACTCAACCCCAAAACTCTGCCCCCGTAACCCCCAACACCCCACGAGCACCGCAGGGCAGTGGGCAATTACCCATGTATAGGTGGTCCTCGCTGGGGTCATCCAGGACCTGGCAAAAGAAGCAGAAAGGAAATTAAAAAGCATAAAAAAAAATCCCTTGCAAATTCAACACTGGGATGTTTTTTATTTAGCAGCCGTCTCAGTCCTGCACCGCCCGCACCGTTGGCGTGGTCTGCTAATTGCCAAGCTGCTACCCTCGAGGGGTGGGGGATGAGAAGGAGGACAGAGACACAGCCATACTTCAAGGAAGTAAATATTTAAAACACACAGAAAGCATCATCTGACTCATGAGCCAAATAAACTCCAGCCTGCACATCCTGAATTCCGGATTTTTGGACCATTTCGTGCAGTCAGTGGGCGGAGGGCAGGGCGGCTGCACTGCAGAACCCACAGAAACACCAGTTCCTGCCCAAAACTCCTCTCAGCGCTTCTTTCCTCCAAAGAAGCAACATTTTTCTGCATTTCCCTTTCTGGGCAGGGAAGGAAAAAACCCTCTTTTGGGAGGTGGTAGTAAAATAGTCTCTTAAAGCAGGGGAAACATAAGGCTTCCATAGGCAGGACCTGGTGTGGCCATCCCAGCCCCTCTGCGGTCGCTCCCCTCTGCCCAAGCCCATCCCTGCAGCATCCAGGCTCCTTCACTCCCAGGGTAGGCTTTGGGAAGGGCTGGCCAGCACTCACCTCCACCAGCTTCACCACGTTGGGGTGGTCCAGCTTCTTCAGGATGGCGATCTCCTGGTAGACCTGTTCGATGGGCCCTTTGGGCTGCAGGCAGCCCTCGGAGGCAGCTTTGGCCCCGCGGGGCGGTGGGCGGCCTGTGGGAAGGGCCAAGATGCTTTGGGAACCAGCCTCTGGGGTCCCCAGATCCTCTCCCACCCAGAGCATCTCCCACCCTTAAAGCTTTTGTGCCACTTACGGGGGAAGCCCGCCTGTCTCATCAGCTTCTTTTTGGAGAGAACCTTCATTGCCTGCAAGAGAGAGAAAAAAATCGTGGCATTTGGGGCAAATTAAGGATAAAATGGGGCTTGAGGGATGGAGCTGGCACGGAGCCAGCCAGGGAGTCAGCGAAGGGGATCCATCCCCATCCCTATCCCCATCCCCATCCCAACCACCCTGCTGCAGGCTCCAAGCACGCGCGCTACTCACATAGTAGGTGTTATCGTCCTCGTTGTAGGCCAGCTTCACCACCCCGTAGGAGCCCTGGAGAGGGGCACAGCCACGGGCGACCAGTTAGGGACAGTCCAAAAAAATAATCCCCAGCACCAAACTGGGCTCTGGGCTCCTCTACAAACCCAGCCCCACTGGGATCATGGAGCTGGTGGGTGATCCTGAACTGGGATGCACGGGCTGGCATCACACCACCGGCAAAGAAAAGCTTCATGTGTCCCATTTCATGGGAGGGAGGGGGAATGGGGAAATTCAGTAATAATTTTAAAAAAATACACAATTCAATCGGCACAGAATGACAGAACATGCCAAGTTGGAAGGGACCCTCCAGGATCACCAAGTCCAACTCCTGTCCCTGTGCAGGGCACCACCCAGAAGAGCCCAGCGACACAGCCACGAGCCGGCTGAGCTGTTGTGGCTGAAGCTGCCATCCCACCAGCTCACAGCAAAGTGATCCCAGCACCCAAACCCCCCCTGTCCCACCCCAAATCCAGCCAATATTCACCTTCCCAATCTCATCCTTCAGCTTGTACTGGTTGAGCTGCACACAGTCCTGCGGGGAGAGATGGGGGGGGTCTGACACGAGCCACGAAACCGCTCGCATGTGCTCTGCTCCTTTTACTTCTCCAGCAGAACTTTCTCTGCCAACCCCTGCTCTGCCCGGGCACCCGCTTGGGGCTCAGCAGCTTTGATTCATGAGCCATAAAAGCCTGGCCACGCGTCGGCGCGTTAATAAACGACTAATTGCAAATGTTAATGGTGGGCTGGCAATGTTGCCCACTCAGATGGAACAAGAGCGCACGGCCGGTGGTGGGGATTGGCAGCCAGGAGAGCCCTGAGGGGTTTAACACAAATATTAGCCATTCTCTCTGGAGATCTCCACGGGTCTCCTTCTATTTTATTTTTTAAGGGAGACAAAAAGAGTATCACGGCACCAAACACAGCCAGGAGAGCTGGTGGCACCTACAAATGGCACCGAATGCTGGGTCCCACCTCCCCGAGGGCTGTCCCCACAGACAAGGATGGACCAGGACATCTCACCACCTCCCAACACGCATCTGCAGACATGCCACGGGGTTCTATCCCAAAAAACAAGCAAGACGCAATGCCACGGGGTGGAAACCAGGTGGATGGGGGCAGAATGGCAGGAATTGCAACAAATCCCCCTCACCTGGAGTCCCGTGATGGACACGCGATTGGACTCCACCGTGGGCCGCCGCGGCAGCCGCGGGGAGGCGTGCGGGGAGGTCACCGGGGAGTAGGGCAGGGATGGGTAGATGAAGCGTTCATTGGCGCTGTCGCAGTGCCCGGGCGAGCGGACGGGCTGGGACCGCTCCTGCAGGGAGAGCTTTCGGCCGGAGAGGTGCAGCTTCGCCCTCGGCTCCCGGCCGTCCCCGAACCCCTCACTGCCAGGTGCATTCATCTCCTGCTCCTCCCCGCTCGCGCTCCCCGTCGCGTCGTGCTCGGTCACCACGATGAGCGAGGCCATGCCGGGGCGGCGGGGGCTCAGCACCGGGGGGTCCCGTGGCGCCCCGGGTGCTCGGCGGGCGCAGCCTTGGTCAGGGCAGAGGGGCCGTGGGGCGGGCGAGCTGCCGGGGATGCATGATGGCATGGTGCGACCAGCGGCCTCATCCCGGCCACGCTGTGCTGGGGAGGTGTGCCTGCGGACACAGGGGGGCTCAGCAAGGCGGGATGTCCACCAGCCATGGCTCTAGAGGTTCATTTATCCATCCCATGGGGGGTGCTAAAGCCAAGGGCAGTGGTGCAGGGTGGCACCGGGGCTGTGCACCCACCCTGCCACACGGCAGACCCCAGGCAGGGGCTGGCCTCAGCTCCCTTCAGCACCTTTAATTGCCTCCAGGGAACAACCACCCCACCATCCACAGAACCACAGAAATACCCCAGAACCACAGAACCACCAACCACCCCACAGAAATACCCCAAAAGGGTTATTTTACAGGGGCCCTGCACTATGGCAGCATAAATACTGCTCTGTTCCCTGTCTCACCGTACGGACCCACAGTCGGAGCGGGCACACCTTTCCCAAACACCCCCAAAGGAAGCAGTTCATGGGCACAGGGACCTGCTTACCAAGGGTGGGGTGCAGGATCAGCCTCCCCTGGCTCACCGCCTCCTCCCGCAGCCCATCATTGCCAGCAACTGCTCTTCCTCACCCCCGGTTCCCTACGGCCTTCTGTGCAAAAATCAGGTTCCTGAACATTGGGATAAATGAGAAAACAGTTTTGTTAGAATCAAAGAAATTAAAGAATTAAAGAAAAAAAACACCAAACCATTAAATAATAATTTAAAAAGGGGAGAAAAAGGTGCTAATTCACACATGCCAGGCACAGTTCAATGGCTGCTGGGTCGTAAACCATCAGTGACCCCCACCACGATGCCAGTGCTGTGTTTAATTTCTAGGTTAACGAGTCGCCACAGAAGCAAGCAGGAAAAAAAATAATAAATCCTGAAGCAAAGAGCCCAGAAGCAGGAAGAAGGTTTGAGGCGTTTTCTGCCTGGTTCCCACACCTCTGCGAGGCGGCCGGTTAAAATTAGCTCCGCTCATCTCCACCGAAGTTTCTGTGCTGCACCCACAGCACACCCGCTCTGAATCAGCCCAGCAGAAAATACGGGTCAAGTATTCCAAACCGTCTCCCCCTTCCTCGAGGCTTCACGATGGCCTAATTGCTGTTTTCAACACCAATCTATAAATTGGAGTCTTTCTGCCCTCGGCCCGGAGCTAAAGCCGACCCGGCACCACTTGCTGCTCCGAGGCGCAGGGGATGCGGTGGCTATAAATAAGCCAACACACAGCAAGAAGGACAAACTATTTCAGAACCGCCGTGTTCCGCGGGGCTGAATCCATTCCTGGCTGGAGCTTGGCTGGGCAAGAGAGCCTGGACCCACCAGCCAAGCTCTGCACCTTGGGCATCGTGGCTGCAAACCCCCCCCTCTCTCTCCACGCTGCTGGTGGCCAAGGTGTTCCCAAAATGGATTAAAGTAAAAAGGCAGCACCCACACACACCCCCCAATTCATCCCGAATGCACAGGGGTGCATCTCGAGGCCACTTGCCATTTGCCCAGCTCGCTGTGGGCACCCCGCCAGCGGGCACATATAAATAGCTCCCTGTCCCCCGAAGCCGGAGCCGATCCCAAACCCTGTGGCCTCTGCTCCAACCGTGCACCGTGGCCGCACCAAAAAAGGCAGCTCAGCAGGGTGGCCCCGGGGTGAAGCCACCCCGGGAGCATCACCAGCCATGGCACCGGGCCCTGGCATCCCATCCTGCCCCCAGAGCTCCGCCTGCATCTGAATTTCCGAAGGTTCCTGCTGAACTTTGCTGGGCTCGAGCAAAATTGAGTTATGAAGTCTGTGCCACACTTGAGAACCAAGCGTGCCCTGGCCGGTGGGAGTTAATTGGCTTGACCAGAATAAACATATCAAGGCTGATTAACTCGAGCAGGCTTCCCCAGCCTCTGCAAACAGGCTCAAAGTCATCCGAGCACCACTGTAACATCAGCTAGGGTGGAAAATCAGAGGGTTTTTTCCTTTGCCAAAGGAGCCGAGCATGGGGCTTTGCAGAAGTTGCCCTGCGAGGTGACCCCTTCCCCGAGAGAAACCTGCAAGTGGGAACCCACCACTGAGCACAGCCCCACTGGACAAGGGACAACTGCTGATGATAACACAGCCAGTTCTCCTTCAGCAGCACCCGGGGAGGCTGAGGAGGAGGAGAACAGCCCTATTCCCAGGCAGGGGGAGAATTAAAACAGCTGGAACTGGGGAAATAAACCCAAAGAGGGGAAATACAGCGCGGGGGGGTTTGGCTTCACCAACCCACCCCGGTCCTTGCCTGGGGAAAAGCAGCACATTCGGGTATGAACTCCAGCAGGCAGATCCTTATGTAAAAGCCCACAAAATCCTCAGGAGATGTAACAGCCTGGTGTATAGGACTGATTTACCCGCACGGCTTTTGGCTGCGATCCATCTATAACCCACAGCGGCTGCGGCAGGATTATGGAAGCAATCAGCCTCCCATCTAATTCAGCAAGGAGAAGGATATTAAAACGAAAAGAAGTCCATGAAACCCTGGCAGCCGCTCTCCCCCTCGCTCAGAGGAAATGAATGGGAGTGAAATCGGCCCCCACGAGGGTGCAGTGATTCTTCCAGCCCCCTCCTGCCACCCCAGCTCTGCCTGGTCCCTGCCTGGTCCCTGCTGGGATGCGGCCACCTCCGGATGGGAACACACCGACCAGTTCAGAGGATGATACCTTGCAGCCAGCACTGGCTGAACAGGTTTAAATGGGAGTGTATGGACACATTGGCCTGTGCTTCCCTCCTGGGAGCTGTTTTTCCACCCAGGTGCAGGGTGGGCAATGGGATGGTGCCCCTGGCTCCCACCAGCTGCCACGCGCTCGCCTCCCCCCACCGCACCCTTCCCATGGCAAGGCCAGACACAGTGTCAGGCTCGGACCCTCCCAAAGGGAGCCTGACCTAGTGGCAGCTCTGGCAGCAACACCTCCACCCACCCATCCGTGGGGATCAGCTCAGAAAAAAAGCTGCTCATAAGAAAACTGAAGAGAAACCACCTAAACCAGGGCTGATTTCCCTCGCAGAGGATCCTCACCCTGCCACCACCAAAGGTCTGAGGTTAAAAGTTAACTGGGGGCAGTTGTGGGCTCTTGCTGGGCAGAGTCCAGTGGCTATTTTGCTTTCCCTGGTCACTGTCAGCAGTGCCAAGAGTTCTGTCATCTGCAGCAACAGGGGCATCGATCACAGTTTCCCTTCCTACGGGCAAGTGCAGCCCTTGCCAGAAATATATTAGTCACTGTAGTATACAAAGACCATATGCATCCCCACCTGACTTTTAATGGGAAAAAAATCTCACAGCGGCTTCTCTAGAAGTCAGAGGACACCCAAAATAAAGAGATACTGGAAACAGGCACCCAGCTCCCATCCATGCCAGGTCCCTGTGCCCCTGTGGTGAACAGAAGAGCCTTCTGTGCTGCCTGGCCCATCCAACACAGGGTGGAAAGAATTGGGGGAACAAAATGCCAAGCTGAGCTGGTGGCACTGTAATGACACCAAACCCACCAGCAGGTTTCAATAAAACCAAAAACATCTTTAACAAGATATTTTATAATCTTGGTGATACCACCTAATACTGTTTAAGCAAGGTACGATGAGCATCTCAGAACAAGAGTGCAAGCTCTGGACGTGGCCGGGATGAGCTCGGAGCACCGACACCTCATCCAGCACTGCTGGGTGGCTCCCAGCTCCCCTGGAAACAACAGCTCCAGCCCACAGTGCCCAGGGAGGGGAAACGAGAGCAGCTCTGCACTTTGTGAACACCACTTAAAAGAGGTGAGTTGAAAGCAAAGCCTTCTCCAGATCACCTCCCCAGTCTGATAACAGGTGCCTTCATCCCTCTCTCGGGGATGGGCACCCTGGTTTTGTTGGCTTTTTCCCAAACCAAAGTGCTCACGGAGCAGGGCCAGGAGAAGGATGGGGCTCCATCCCCTGGGACAGGGGCTGCCTCTGCAGTCGGGGACAGCTCTGGCTGCTACTGCCACCACACATCCCCCCCTCCCCAGCGTGGTCCCCCTCGCCTCGAGGACAACCAAGTCGTGTCCCCAGGGATGGTTTCTGCTGGGGCCATGCAGTCAGCCCGCAGCTCCATGGCACCAGCTTCCCATGGAATCACAGAATCACACCATCCCGCTGCCACTTTTGGTCTCCACTGTCCATGCTCTGGATGCTCCGTGCCACACACGTGGCCACAGGGCTGCACCCACCTCCTGACCACCCTCGGTCCCTCGCAGCGACCCAAGCTGTGGCTTCTCCTCCCAAGCCCTGTGCTCCACCAACTCCAACCCCTCCACCTTCTCCTGGCTCCTCAACATTAAAAACCCCCTCCCTATCCCAACCCCACGGCCTGACCCTCCCCCGATCCCCCCGCTCCGAGCCCTCACCTCCCCGGGCGGGAGCCCCA
>VZRW01009661.1:249518-264605 GCA_013398125.1 Aegotheles bennettii
GCGGTTCTCGGGATGCGGTTTCTTTGGTTCGGGTTGGGGTTTTTGGTTTATTTTTTGTTGTTTTCAGTGTTTTATTTCCCCCTCCGGCCGCGGCCCCGCCTCATCCCGCAGCGCAGCCGCGGGGCCCCGGCCCGCTCCGCTCCCCCCGCCGAGCACCCCCGGGCCCGGAGGGACCGAAACCTCCGCACCTCCCTCCCCGCATCCCCCCCGCCCGGGGCATCCCCCCCGCTGCCCTCCCGCACACACAGCGTGAGCTCGGCGCGGTCCAGACCGGGTTCCCCGCACCAGCTGCCCCGGCCCTTGGCTGCCACCATCCCCGAAGGGGGACGGGAGCGGGGCGGTGGGGAAATGTCCCCGCGGGTGCCACCAAGCACAGCCCCCGCAGCCCTGCGGCGCTGGGACAGAGGCACCACTGCCACACGGGCACGGCCTTCAGCGCCCCGGCTGCCACCAGCCCTTTAGAAACACCTCCCTTGGTTTGTCTGCGTTCATTATTCGGGTTTTCTTACCGAGCACATCCTCACCGAGCCCCTTCCTTGTGCCGAGTCCCCTTCTGCCAGTCCGATCTTCTCTTCCCGAAGCTTCAACCTCGAGCAGCTGGGGACACCACGGCTGGTGCAATCCCTCTTCCTCATGTGGCTCCCAGACCCATTTGTGGGCACCGCTCCGACACCCTGGAGGCTCCCCCGGGCACAGCCGCGCTTCCGCCAGAGCTTTAGGAATAAAGGCTGCTATTTTGATCAGGATCTTGAAAGCCACTCTAGAAATCAAGTTTATGCACTTACTACTACTTATGTAAAGTAGGTGCTCCAAATGTTTTATGGATTGAACCCCTAGGCACTGATGAACGGAGGTCTGATAGTGTGATAATGCAGCTGAGAGGGGCAAGGACCCAAACCCAGCACTGGCACGAAGCCCACCCAGGAACCTGGGTTCCTTCTCACTGTTAGAAAGAACAGCCCGTGTTTTGAAGTTAGGCACTGATTATCTGCCAACATCCATGCTAATTAACGAGATGCATGAACTAGCACTGGACTACCCTCATTTCACCCTTCTCTCAGAGCTCCTCTCATCCTGCCTTACCCAGCAGAGCTCCAGAGGAGCTGGGTTTAGGGCTGGCCTTGCTTTCTCCTTGCTAACAATGCCACAGTTTGATCGAGTGCTTCCTGGCAGGGTGATCTCCAAATGTTTACAGTAGTGGGGTTCAGCTTTTATGCAGTCACAAGGTGCAAGGACTGGCACCCCCCTCCCCAAGGCTCACCCACAAAAGGTTTACACTCACAAAAGCACAACCTGCGTCTGCCTTGAAGTCCCAACACCACACCTGAAGTCTTCTGCCAAACTGAGGATCTCGTTGCTAGAAGCCAACAGCAGCGCATCAGGTGTTGAGTTAGTTGGGATCTTCATTTATTCACCCATGACACCAGAGCAGGTGAGTCACGCACAGTACCTATGGGAGAGCACAAACCACAGAAACATTTCAGCTGAGCTGGGGCTTTTGTTCAACACTCTCTACTTTTCCCAGCCACTCTCTGCTCAAGGACACGTGAAACAACAGTGCTAGGACTTTGCACCATTAGACCTCTCCAGCTGAATCCTTTTTTTCCCCTTCTGCCAGCACCATCTGTTTCTACAGAGTAAACAGTGACTGTAGACAGGTTAAACCCAAGGACACATTTTAAATGAGACTCCCCATTCCACACCACTTAAAACAAGCACAAAGGAGCTTTGCCTACGTTTTCCTCTATTTTTTGTACCCTGGTGTTCATAAAGCCAGCATTGATTCTGAAAATGTCACTACTAAGAACAGATATTATTTCATCGTGACTGTGCTACTCCCCTCAGCGTGTTTATAATGCAGTCAAGAGAGTCTTTTCTTTTTTCCCCCCCATCCAATTCTTAATTCCAAGGAGAGAATAAAAGCGAAACGGGTGGAAACCTGTGTTTTCCCTTAAATCATTACAAACAAAAGGCAAGTTGTTTGATAGAAGACCATGATTTATTGGCAGTTATTGTGAAACGCGGATGACTGAACATAATAAAAAGACATCTGTAAAAAAAAAAACAGGAAAACAAACAAATCTCATCTTTCAATGCATCACTTGAAGGCATTGATTAAGGGGACACCGTGTGCCGGCAGCTCCTGGTGCAACTGACGGAACAACATGGCACATTTGTTCCTTTCCTGGGTCTTGCCGAGGGTGTGGAACAGCCGGGCTTGGAAGTAGAGAACATCTCTGAGCTGCTCTTTGCAGTCCACTTTGGCAAAGTAAGTCTTGGCTTCATTTAGATTCAGGATAGCGGATTCCAAAGCTGTGGAGAAAAGGGGGCAGTTGTACTTAAGATAATATCACAAAACAACTCCAGACCATACAGCTCAATTCTAAGGAGCCCAATTATAAATTCCTCGGTTTTTCAAAACAATTTGTGTCTTAGCAACATGGCCTTCCAGCTAGCTTCTATTATTCAGCCTTTGCTGCAAAATACGGGTGTGCAAGTGTGCACATAAACAAGAGTCCATTTTAAACATTGCATCTGTTGAATAACTTACTCCAAATTGGTTTGGCTACCTGGTAACTTGGTAACACTCTGCTGTATCATTTGAACTTTATCAACAGTGACCTGCAGCAGGACTCCAACATATGCACTGGCTTGCACTTCCCAACTTCTGAGGGCAGTTTCAGTGAGAAGAATGACTCTTCACGTTACCTTCAATCTTCTTTTGTGGAGTGTAGGAAGCTGCAGAAGCCACCTGACATTTGGCCACCAAGAACATGGCACAGCCTTTGTCCAGGACGGCTCCGTGGGCCAAGACAGGTTCTATTGCCATGTGCAGAATATTCAGGGCTTGTTCAGGAATGCCAAGGATCAGCTGAAAGAGAAATACCTGCTGGTCTAATACTGGAATCCACTGGTAAGAGCAGTGTCTTCTGAGAAGACCAACATCAGCTGCATCTGTTTCTAGTAACACAATGCACTACAGACAAGGATGTAATTTTTTTTCCCATAATCTTCTTTTAAATCAAAATTTATTAGTCGAAATAATCTGCTCTCTGAAACAATTAGGCACGGCTCCTCCACTGCAGCCAGTGCTGACAACCACATCTCTGCCAGCCCAGAATAAACCGTATCACTGAACTCCATTACAAGCACTATTTGTAATTCAAACACATGCCAAACTGTGCTACTAGAAAGCCAAAATCCTAGCGGAAAAAATAGCAACTGGAGAAATGAAGACAAGGTCAATTTATGCTTGCCTGCTTAATTACATACAATAACTACACATCTCAGTGATAGACATGAAACTTTACTTCTATTAACTTCCTCAGAAGATTTTACGTTTAGAATGTACTTCTTCAGAATCAATTATTTAACTCCAACAAGTTTGTGCTCTTAAATCTGGCAGGAGTAAAACCAGTATCCAGGTCCCCAGAATCAATGTTGCCCCACAGCCCTGTGAAACCCAAATCAGACATACCTGGGAGAAAGCCAAGTTCAGCACAGTTTCAGAAGCCAAGTACTGCAGACTGTATTCTCGAGAGAGGGCAAGAGCCTGCAGCAGGACAGGCAACGCTATGGTATGACATGAAGATCTCCAGTAGAGCTCTGCTATTGACAGCAGTACACTAACCAAAACAGGGGGAAAGGATTACAAACATATTCTTTTGATAAAAAAGTATTCCCTTGTTTCTCAAACAATTATTCCATCCATAACAGTATTGATTTCATTAGGAATTACATCACTGCACAGGCAATAAACTTCAATTACACCCTTAAGAGAAGATGCCACTGATTAAATAACACTGTAACTACTCTGAAGGTTGGCACAAAGGCACAATTACACACATACCCTTCTATTTCCTATCTATTTTGGATGCAGTGTTTCCTTCTCCCTTAAGTCTTCACAGAAATTTAAAATAAGTTTACTACCTTTTAGCTTACATATTAAAAATTACTAGGCTTCGATTCCACAATATTTTTGAGGATTCCTCCATACCATGATTAATAAATGAAATTATTTTGTAGCCTCCAAATCACAGGAGGTAATCTGAAGACTAGCAAAGTCTGAACACAGACAACTGAAATGGCTGATTCTGATCACTGCAAAGTGACTTTAATGCTCTGAAAATGAAAAGTTCTTACCTAATCACCATCTCAGTGTTCTTGATTTTCTGGCAGTGGATCAACAATTTCTGCAAAAGTTTGTGTGCCTCTGACATTTGATTTTGGGCTTTCAGGACAATGGCTTTTCTGCCGTGGTAGAAAGAATACATCACTAATGGTTATTTTTATGTTTTAGATACAATTCTGTTCTTCAGAGAAATAGGACTCTATTTGGTGACCTCGGTTTCTTTTTAACTGCAAAATGGCATTCTGACAGAGTGTACACATGCTACACACACCAGCAGGGGGAAAATCAGGAATCTCTGATTCCAGCTGGACAACTCACAGGTAGAAAGGATCAAACTCATAAAACAGCTTTGGATAGAAAACAGGGATTGCCAAAAACAAGGGCCAAAACAGGCAGCAGAAGTGGAAGGGCATGCAAGCTACAAAGCACAAGCAATTATTTGTAAGAAAACCAGGTATGAGGTAAAGTAGCTAAAGTTTGCTTTAGCTAACAAGGACATAGAGTAACAGGGCAAGAGTGAGACCAGGGAAATAAAACCCAAATACACAGCAGCAGGGGATGTGTACAAACGCCCTGAACCCAGACGCTGAGTAGAATATTTATAGATCAGGGGAATCACAAACAGTCCAGATCCAGAAGGACAAGCATCAGGTCCCACAGCTTGAATATCCATCTTCTGGCTTACTGGCATTGGCTACGATTTTAGGTGTTTTGCCTCATTGAAAATCAACAAGAAATTGCTTTTAACAGTAAGTTTGCTTTCATACCAAATAACAAATTTTAACCCTACCTATTTCTAACATCACTCTCATTTAGAAACAAGAACCCATTAAGGTGTGAGTAAAATGCTATTGTCCCATTTTGTGAATGTAGAAACCAGGATACAGATGAAGACACCCAAGCTCAGACTGGGCCCAAGACCCCTGCCTATTTGATGTAAAATTCTGCTTTGAGCTTAGGTGTGGGTACAGGTACTGTGGCAGATGTTGAAGAAGCATTCTGTGTTCTCACAACAGATCTACAGCTCTGGAATAACACCAACTTCAGCAGTGCTATTCCAGTTCTTAGAATGCCCAGAGAAACAACCGGGAATTATTATTGCAGGACATACTCTAATGGAATAAACACTGCAAGTCAGACAACACAATTGTAATTAGTTCTGGAAAGGGAAGAACATGTAAGCACATGTGGTTGCCAGCAATCATTTTGCTACATTTTTCATTACCTTCATGGGACACACCTGCAAGCAGAAGCAGGTTCATGGTTTCTCACCTGTATACACCTTCGATGCTGTTCAGTGCTGTGATTCCTGCTACAAGAGAATCTGCTATATGGTATCTGCCATCATTCATGGCTCTCTCAAACTGGATTTTCTGATCAAACAGCATCCAAAGCTAAACAAAGAACATCCAGGAACAAATTTCAGAAGTTGTGCCTGCTCATTTTCTAATCCTGAGTTAAAACTTACATTTTATTTTCCCCTGTGGGTATTTATGCCTAGACACAACTAACTCCACTGCCCAATTACTGGATTTACTAAATTACTGTCCTCAGTGGAAATGCTCAGGTCTGGATTAACATTTAAATATCAAAGCTCACCTATTTGACTGCATTTTAAGTAAAAAAGCTCTTTTAAATCCTTACTAATGCTTTTGAAACGGTAGACTTGTTCTGTAACAAAAAAGGACCAAACTATGTTTAATGGAACCTTGAGCACTGTCTTATAGACTCACGTGTCAATGTGTTTCCCAGGGTCACACAAAACCTGGCCTACTCTCTCAGTTATTTCTGGATTGTAATATACCAAAATAAGTAGTACTAATTAAACAGAACTCTCAAGCTTCAAATCAATGCAACAATTACAAGAACAGAGGCATCTTTTTCATGCTTTTGTAGATAAGTTTATGCTGCACAGCTTCCCATGAGGTCACGAGCCAAGTGGATTAGCAAACATACAGCCCAAGGAAAGAATTCAGACCCTATTGTACAATAGTTACATAATTCACAGGCTAAATCATAAATATTCTACCTGTGCATGCTGACTGTTGGGAGGGAATCTTTCCTTTAGGTGTTTCAGTATTTCAGAAGCAGCTGCAAAGTATCCCTGTAACACAGAAAGAACACTTGGGTAAGGCACGCTGGGGCAAGAGCTGCTCCCCTTGATTTCAACACAACCTTCATGGAAAGAACTCACTAAACAAAACCCCTGCATTTTCTTCGCCCCCAACACAGACATTAAAGGCAGAACAAACCACGAGTCGTGTCTCGCACTCTCTGTCAGTAACACCCACACGTCCTCTCACCCAAAAGACATTTTGTGCAAGTAGCCATAAAAAACCCTCACCTGCTCTGCATGTAGCTCAGCCAGGTGACACAACACTACAGCAAAGGACTCCGTGTTATTCTGCTGAACGCCCATGTTCACAGCCTCCAGACTGTTCATGCTCAGCAATGTCTGGGCTTGTTGAAGTGCCATGGTGCTTGTGCAAGAGAAACATCTTTCAGCTTTCAAGCAACAAACCACAACCATTTTTAATCTATGGTCTTGTTATGACAACAGTACATTTTCTGATAAGCCAGGGGCCTGGGGAAGAATGTAAACTTGATAAAAACCTGCTATCCAGGAACTCTGGGCTATGCAGGCACATCAAGTACCACACACTGAAAGCTGCACCAGCCTAACCACAGAGATGCTGAAAATGGGGGGCACAGGAACAATTTATGCACTATTTGCTGCTACTAAATGGAAACTCAAGTCTCTTCTCCAGTATGAGTTTTAAAGGAACACAAGAGAATGGAAATAACTGCACTCAGCCTGCACCGAATCACAGTCTGATTGCTTTATTTTAGTGCACTGGAGAGACACAGTCACTTGTTACACCTATATAAATAACTCAAAGTGCATTATGTGCTAACAAGTGCAGTGAGCTACCCCAAGAGTTCAGAGGAAACAAAATACCTGCGGCCGTACAACCTCCAAATGGCAGTCTTCTGTGCTATACTAATATCAATAAGCTCTGACAGGCTGTGCTTCCAGTGCAACAGATCAGAATCTTTTAAGGCATCCATTAGTTTGTTGGCAGCCTTTCCTGCAAAAGCTCTTTGCTGAACCAAGGACTGTATTCCCAGGGAAGCGAGGTACTGGGAAGAAGGAAAACAAAACCCAAGCAACAGCATTGAAAGACAACTGAGTACACTATGCTTGCAAATTACACTGAAGAAAGAGTTTTAAACTAAGGAAAAAAATCCCAAGGAAGAAGATGTGATGTTATTCAGCACAAAGGAACACTGCTCCAGGCATTTCTTTAAATACCCACTTATGTACACCCACACATACACGAATGCCATTTTGTTAGATGTGAAGGGTAATTTCCAATCCTCCACACAGAAGCCTTAAAGGGGTTGACAGGATTTGTACCTGGATTTCTCCAGTGATGAAACAGCTTTGGAAACACAGAGCTTTCCCTCCCCTTCCCCACCAAGTGGCCATGTCTGCTCTCATCTCCCCACGTCAGCCGTTTGGTTCCTTTCAGAACAATTCTCTTAACGAAAAGATTGCAGATTTTGGGGAACACAGAACTAAACATTAACAGACAAGAGATTCAGGGCACAAAACTATCTAAGGGGAGGGCTGCCTTGGAAGATTTCACAGCTGGGACACAGCCCTACAAGTAAACGTGTTCAAAGCCCTGCCAGAGGCATCAGCAACGAGTTTCAGGGAAGGTGGAAACTTGAGAACCTCCCTTGAACACCAGCAGATCCTAAGGCCAAAATGGTGCATGGGGCCAGGCTGAGAGCCACAAGGAGTTCTTCTGCTTGAAAGATACATGAGTAAGAAGAGAAACCAGTGAGCCTTAGTATAGTGCGCTGGTATTAAAGCAACTGAACTCTGGTTTGTCGATATGAAGAGTAAAAATAATAGAAACAGCTAGATTTTGGAGTGTTAAACCAGATTTGTTTAAATTCAGTTTGAACAAACCAGCCCTAAAACCCCAAACCCCTCTTGTGCACACTCCTCTTGTCACATGTGTTTGTCCTAGAATAAAGTTGAGGATAAAGGAAAAGGACTTACTGGCAAACCAAAATGCAAAGATTTGTTTACAGAGTGCTCCAGCAGCACACAGCTATCAAATATCTTCTGCTCCAAGATGTACAGCCAGCTCTGGCAAGGGGAAAAGTTAAAATCTCATTGCAAACAGTTAATGGCTGCAGCACTTCTCTTACTTTTTGCACAGAATGCACAAAAATTCACTGGAAATACAAACCACACTTCAAAATTAACATGATACTAAGGAAACTTCTACTAAATGCTGCACAACAAAATACATTGCAAATGTGACACCATTGACACTAATTCATTATAACAATAATGTTAATTACAGAATACAGAGGAATCCAAGTCTGTTCCTCCTTTTCCTTCGCTCTAAAGAAGGCTGATTACTCTTTGAGAATGCAGCATGACTAAAGTTTAGGAAATACTTTGTCTCTTTAAAACATGTATGACTAAACTTTGAGCTTAGTACCGAGATCTTTGTACTCTGGGTTCACAACTCCTGTTTAAGAAAGTAATCCCGAGGTGCAACAAAACTATCCCATGACCTCTGTACAGTTTGAGGAGCCAGCAGCAACATAACCCCACTGCTGGACAGTCATATTTCAATTACTGATGTGTTCAATGAGGTACCACTGTAAGGGCAGTTCTGCAGTGCTTTGCTGAGAAAAGGCTCAGGGAACACAGACAAAGGTGATTTAACCTCTGTTTATTCCAACACAGCTCTCTTACCAGGCAGTGCTGCAAGCAAACATGATCATTAGACTCCTGTGCAATCCGGATGGCTTCCTGAAGAGCGAGTTCAGCCTGTTGGCTATTGGCAAACAAAAAGGGAGAACACATTAGTATTCCCACAGTGCTTAAAATACAGCGTTACGATACAGAGGAATATTGATCTAAATTATGCATATCGCACTTGGAAGATAACTCTGATTTAATAGACTGCTGAGAAAGCCTCTATTTTCCTCCTAGCCCTCCAGCAGTATATTCTATTCTTGAGGATAATAAGTAAGATGGCATCTGCAAGCAACTCCAAGAATGCAGCTGTGACCCCTAAGCGGGCTTTCAAGCCCTGTACGTGCCAGTGCACCAAGTTATTGTTCAAACAGGGGCAACGTTAAGAATCTGCCTGTGTAGAAAAAGTTGTTGCTCTCAATTTTGCTATGTCCTTCCCTTCTACCAGTCCTTTTACATGATGCATCCAGGCAGCAGCCAATAAATGCAAACCATAGATGGAGATGGGCAAGCCAGCTTTGTCAATAAAATAACACCCACCCCTATGGCAATTTGAAATTAAAATAGATGGCTTTTTTTTAATGATTCTTTTTCCAGGTCATCAGCTCTATGTTGACTGGAATGTTAACAGAAAACCAAGCACACTTTCCTGAAAATATAGCTGAAAATAGGCATTCATGTCCACTGACCTTTCTGAGGTCATGGAAATGTAGCAATTGAGAATTTTAATACCTAGGAAACAGTTGCAGCCAGACACAGACAAATGCCAACTCTGGGTTAGTATGGAAACCAAGTAAAATGCAACATAAAAACAAACCAAAACAAATCAAGATTCCAAGAAAATTCCAACCCAACCACATCTGTTATCAAATTAGAGGAAATCCCTTCTCCTGAAGGGATTTTCAGCATGAACAAGAGGTCTATCAGCACTTGCAGGATGCAACAAGATGAATTTCAGTGGTGTGGCACCACACATTCACTCACTAATGGCCGAAGCGGCAGTGCAGAGCAGCCAGGTTGAGCGCAGCGTATCTCAGGCTCCGCCCATAGCCCTCATCCCCATTGCTCTTGCTCTCTGCTCCAGTGAGAATCAGACGGTCAAAGTAATGAAGGAGGCTGTGTGTTGAACTGAAGACATCTTGCACTCTGAGACTGTTTAAGTAGCTTAAATAATGCTAAAAAATGAAGCAAAATCATCTTTAACTATACCGAACCATTAGAACACAATTTTTGTTTGTAATTACTGTGTCATCTCACTGAGAAAGGCTGCCTAAGGAGTGCAACTGTGAAATACAGCATGGCCAGGAAAGGGCTTGACCAGTACCTGCAGTGACACAGATACTACCTGTGCAGAATTTCTGTACATCTTGGATAAAATCGGCTGTTTTCCCTAACAGGATCTTCCAAACGGTGTCACACAGGCCAAGATCTGGCTGTCAGAATTATCCCACCCAGCCCGAGACCTCTACATAGGCAGAATCCCTGGATTTATGTGCTAAGCAAGAGTGGGAACAGAGCCATGACTCCCACTGTGTCTGCACACAGGAAGATACTCAGGAGCATTAAGGAATAAGGCAAATGCTTGCAGCATGGGTCTGGAACCAACTTGCAGTGTGAGTCATCTGTTGCTTCCAGTATAAATTGCTATTAAGTGACCACCAGTAAGCAAAAATCAACAGATCCTGCACTTAGTACTGATTTTAAAACTATGGGTGTATGAGGTCTTAAGTTTCTTAGGAAAAGATGTGTAAAAAAGAAATGGTTTAGATTTAGTTCAACAAGAACTCACATAGTCCCACCAAAATTAAGAGGATTATATCAGTGCATAAAGCTAGACATGTGATTAAGTACTTTGTGTAATCAAGGCTTCTGTTCCTTCAGAAGTTTCAGTCTGAATCACTAAACGTTTACATGCAACTTGCTCACATTTTAATCACCTGCTTATATTTTAACATAAAACAAATTACCCCCAAATAATCCCATCCTACAGGTAAGGAATCTCTTTATGATCATTTTGGATGAAGAAAAAGATACTCACTGCTTCAGCAAAGTCTGGATTAAATTTTAACAAGTTGTTCAACTCCTTTTGTAAAGATGCAGGAGCAAGAGCTTTTGTTTCATCATTCTTTAATAATGAAGCCTGGAGGAAAAATTGAAAAGTGAAGGTAAGAAAAGTAACTCAGTCTGGAGGGGTACAAATGTATTTTGACACACACTTGTCAGTTGGTTCTGCTTGGAGGGGGCATTAAAGAAGATTTTATAGCAGCTCTGTCTACTATGACACTGAAACATCAGTGGCAGTTTTATTCTATGCTATGTTATAGCATTTGCTTTCCAGGGATCAGAGAGAGCAAATGAAACAAAAGCTGATTCAAAGGACTGTCTGAAGGTAGTTCAAGAATTCTGTTTAAGTTTCTCTTTGAAGAACTAATACTGGAATTACATGTAACTCCTCACAAAAAAATTCAGGAAACTAAATAGAAGTAAATCCAAAGTTCACTTTGTCAAGAAGATCAATTAATAAAGAAATTTAAATAATCTAGTTACTAGAATAAGCATTAATGAATAATAAAAAGACTTCAAGTTTCGGAATCCTCCTGAACATGCAGGTTCCTCCATGATACTCTAATTGGGAGAGAAAAAAACTTACACACACCAGTAACAGATAGTCTACATACACCAAACCAGCTAAAAACCAGCATGTCACTGCAGTTAAAATCCTTATCTTGTGTCAGATCACTGCGGTCTGTCTTGCCTTCTCATTCAGCCCTATTTCTAACTCTCCTCCTGGATAAGGGGTTCCCTATTCCACATGGAGCTGCAGGAGCCTTGCAGATTCAACAACCCCTAACAGTAATGATACTAATGGGACTGAGAAGTAACTTTGAACTTATAATACATAATGTTTCATATATATTTTAAATGTTGGGGTTTTTTCCTTTTTAGCAAGCTATTATAAGCATGCAGTGCATTTACTGATATTTATATCACTGGTATTTCTGCTCCATTTTGTATTTACCAGCTGGAATAATCAACAAAACTGCACATTTTGAAGTCATCCAACGTGAGGCGAGCAGTCAGAACAGAAGAGACCTTCTCAGAATCAAACATCATCATCATCCTATGGTGTACATGCCTAGCAAAAACAATTTTAGCCCCAAGTGCTCATACTGAGCAACTACATGCAAGATATCAACAAATCTTTAACAGATCTAAGAAAACCATGTTTGACACTGCGGATAAATTTAAGGTGAAATTCAGGTTATGGATCATTTACTCAGTGTTATTCGGAATTGCCATACCTGCTGAGAAAGAAAATACTCTGCTTGTTTCTGGGAAAGAGGCCCACTGCAGGAGATCTCTTCTTCCCTGATAAAAAGCACTCTAGTTAGAAACAAGGGCAATGACACAGAATACAAAGATGTGTATTTTATCAGACACTTTATAACCTTTCATGCTATAGCTCAAAGCACAAAAGGAAACTAAAAGGAGAAAACTTCATAAAGAATAAAATCTACTACATCAAAGTCACCTATCCAAATGATTTCACACGGTTTAGTTGTAACCTTCAACCTGCAGAGGCTGTGGTCAGTACGAATGTTACCCTAAATACATGTGAAAACCAAAGAAAAATAGCAGATAGAGGGCTCGGGGGTGACAATATTCAAATGGCTTTGCTCTGTTTTTCCTTTCTTCTGAAGACAGCCACAACAGAACGAACTGGTGCTCTGGCCACACACGTCACTGCAGGAAACAGCTGCTCTGCAAGAGCAGCCAGGAGCTCACTCCATGGAAAGACAGCACCTACTGCACACAACCAGGCTCCGGAGGCTGTCAACTGACTCACACTGCAGCAGAGCACCCACAAGCACAAGTTTATGTAAAGTCAGTTTAGAATGTACAAAACTCTTTTGGGATTATTCTTACAGTGAAGCATGTTTTTAGCAGGTGAAATGTCTCACTATTTGCTTCTCATTCTTTATGCAAATAAATGCAAGTTCTTTTATTTGGAGAAGGGTGAAAAGAGAAAGCAAAACCATGAAGCTCAACTTTTCCTTAGCGAGCAATCTTGCTTTGCTGGAAGCAGAAGTGGCCTCTCCAGCAGCTTTCTCACATCCCACACTAGCACAGCCAGAGCAATCACTCAGCAGTGGGCTGTGCAGAAGGAACCGTGGGCAGCATCTGGCCTCCAGCCTGCAGCTCCCCCAGCCAGCACCAGAACGGGGCACCGCCATCTTCTAGGAGACGCCGAGAGGAGCTGCTGCCGTTCACAAGCGTTACCACACGGTGGCACCAAGGAAACGGCGAGGCCACCCAGCTCTGCCAGAGGGAATGAGGCTCTAAAAACACACAGGATTACAGAGCAGGACATCTCAATATTGCTGTTAGTGACAGGACACACACAGGGGCTAGGGGAGCACTTGTGGAGTGTGCAAGGTCTAACAGGAGCAGCACCCTGAGCTGAAATTTGATGTGCACCTAGGCAATCTGAAATAAGATTAATTCTCTTAAGAAGTGGGAAAGACTTTACACCAACATTTCACCTTAAAGGTACATCGAGTTCTTCTTTCTCCATTTTCCCCTCCAGTTCCTCCGTATTGGTCAGCTCCATGTCGCTCTCATCAAGTCCATTCTTTTTCTCATCGTTTTGGAAGTACTGCTGGAGAGCTGTGTAAAGTTTATAGACCTGACTGAAGGACAGCTTGTTGTATGCCAGGATCATGTGGCGCAGGAACAGACCTGAAAGGAAAACATCTGTCATGACAACTGTCTGCAAGGCTGCTGCTTCAGAGGAATACAGACATCAGAATAACTAGGAGCTTATATCACATTATTTTATTTTAATTAAGTGCCTCATCTCAGCCTGATAAAACTCAGTTTTGCAGCATGTAAATCAGGGGTAAATCTGACAAACCATCTGATCACAGCAAAATCAAAAGGATCTGCAAGAACTGCAAAATATGCAGAATTATTGGTTAACATGAAACATCCCAGCAAGAGAAAAATCCCATTATGCAATTTTTACACCTCCCCAAGTAGAAAACCAAGGTGTATCCTCAGTGAATGACACCAATGATAGATATCACATCACATACAGCTTATGGATAACAAGTAGTTACCTACTACACTTGTTTTATGAACTTCTGGCTCTGTCCCTGTAAATGAATCTGAAAGGTCATCAAAAAATTGTTCCATGTCTTTCAGTTCTCCTTTTGCCATAAGTTTTAACCTAAACAGGGAAAAAAACCACATTTTTTAGGGTATTGATATAATGCACCAAATAAAATATTCTTGTTTTTCAGGTACAGATGAGTGAACACAAACAGAAGCAAGTGGCAGCTAATTCATTAGGCCCAGGAGGTTTTTATACTCAGGAGCCAAATCAAAACATTTTAAATATTAATAATAAGCCAAGTAATAACCAGGTTTGTTTGGGTTTTTTCCTTTTTAAACGGTCCTTCTCATAAAGAGAACAATTAGAAAAGATTGCTATTCTTCTAACAGAATGAGGAACCCCAAAACAGGCTGATTTTTAAAGCTATTTCATGAGTTAGTTTATGTCAAAGCAGATCTTCTGTACCACAGAAACTTTAAACAGGTGGCCTTGGCGTTTGGTTTGTGTGCCTGTGAGAACCCAGAAGACTGCAGGAGTGCACCTTTGCTCCAATGGTGTGACTTTTTCAGCTGCACATTGACATGTTTCTGAGCACTCCTGCACAGATATCAGAGCAGATGCAGACAGCACAGAGCATGCACGTCCCGGCTCTCTCATCTGCCACAGAATTATTGGTTGTAGGGGCAGCGTTTTCACGGTTCCAGCACAGAACACAGCGATTACAGGAGGGATGAACCGAGCCGTGGGAGCAGCTCCTCAGCCTCCCACAGCCCGGCTCGCTGCCTCTTCGTGCCGCCCTGCACGCCCAGCCCACGGCGGGGCCCCGCAGGGGCAGGGGCCCAGTTCAGGTGCCCTGCGGACGGGCGGGGAGGGGCGGGCGCGGCCCCGGAGCCCACCTGATGTGCACGGAGCTGGCCAGGTGCGGGCAGGACTCCTCGATCGCCTTGCGCAGTCGCGACAGCGGCATGTCAGGGCCCTGCGGGGGAGAGCGACATGTCGCGACAGGCCACACCGCCCGCGGCCCCTCGGGGTCGCCCTCCCTCCCTCCCTCCC
>VZRW01009661.1:269169-303047 GCA_013398125.1 Aegotheles bennettii
TCCCCACAGGCGCTTCTCCGCCCCTGAGGTGGTCGCTGTGCTGCCTGGTCGGCGCTGAGGGCTGCGGTGACCCCGGTTCGGCGGGGTCCGAGGGGTGCTCGGCCCCTGAAAGGGCTTCGATTGGTCTCGGCGTGGGTGTAAAGACGAAATTTGAGCTAAAAAATGATAAAATCTCTTGTGCTGCTCTGCCGGCTGTGGGAGCGCGTCCTGCTCGCACGGGTGTGTGCGGAGCAGCCCCCAGCTTCTCGGGGTGGGTGCGTTCCTGAGGTGATGCTCTGACAGGTTGCTAAATGCCCTTAAAGCAAAAAAACAGGAGCAGAGAAGTTGTGTTTTGCCCTGTAGGGTGCACACGAGGTGTGGAGAGAGCAGATGACTCTGTAGCTGATGGCAGCTTGTGAGGAGAGCCTGTGGAAGGAAGGGGTGACTGATGCAGCTGGAAAGGCTTTTGGTGCAGAAATCAGCAAAGTTCTAACTAATTCTCAACAGAGTTCTTATTTTAGCGTTTGTGTCTTGTGTTGGTGCTTTTCATCATGGTTTAATTTCTTTTACAGAGTAGTAGGAAGGGTCTAGACACTGTAATTCAATCATGGGTTAATGACACTAGTGCCTAAACAATCCACAGCTGATTTAGGTTAAGGAGAGGGTTGATGGTGCTCACATTCCCTTACCTTTAGCTTCTAAAGGACTGAATGCTTGGCAGGGTGTGTAGAGACTTTCTGTTCAGTACTGACAATGTTCATGTATGCAAAATGGGTAAGGAAGACTCCCCAAGTGTGTATTTGTGAGGTCTGAGCAGTTGTTGCAGGCTCTTGAATAAAACAAGCCAAAGAAGCGGGTGTTAAACTGTCAGGCAAGGCTTGTGGTGGCAAGTGTGTTGTGTCCTTTTAGTTGTGTGTCCTGCTGCCATGACCCCCTGGAAAGACCACAGCCATATAATGAATCAAGTCAAACCCTGACAGACTCTTTTGATTCATTGTTTTGTTTATGAGATATTTGTACGCGGCTACTTAAAGATCTTTTAGATATGAAGCTAGCTTATCAAATTTTAAAAGAGCATGTGAAGAGTCAATGTTTCTGCAGCTGACAGCTTTCCCTTGAGATGAGAAAAAATATTTTTCAAAAGTTTAAAAATTTGGAACTCTCTTGGATGAAGCCATTGGTCTTCAGATTCTATTTCTGAAAAGTTAATTACTCTTGCCTAATAAACTAGGGTAATTATGGATAATTTGTTTTGCATAGGAAAAATCAATACTGATCTACTTCCACTCATTATTATTGAAAAGCAGAAGACATGTCTTGGTTTGGTGACAGTGTAATGATTGTGGAAGCCTGATGCCAGGACAGGGAGGGTCCCTGTGCACGGAGCCTCTGTGGGTGCAGCCACGTGCTGGGGCTGCTGGTGTCTTGGCTGGAGGTCAGGGACTTCATCCCTCTTCAGCTCCCTTTGCAGGAGGCTTAGGAAGATTTTCTCCTCTGCATGAGGTGCCCACAGCACAGGGGTCTCTCGTTATGCCTGGGATGATTTCTGCTCTTGAAACACCTGTAAGATTAAACTGGTAAATTTAATTTGTTGCATGGACACCTGGTGATTTTACTGCACCTTAGAACCAAAATGACTGTGTTCAACATTTTGCTGTGTTGCAACACTTCAATGTCAGCTCACAACAGTAAAAGGGAAGTACAGGGTTTGTCTGGGATGCTTCTGGTGTTCCATGCTTCGAGTGCTTACGTGAAGGTGTTGCAGGACACGTTTGGTCCTGTGGCTTTGTTTCTCACAGCTTCTCTCTAAAGCGGAGTGAGGACTTCTCTTCCCTTTTGTGCTCCATGGTTTGGAAGGAGAAAATCTGGTGTATCCCCAGTTACCATGTGAAGCTCCCACAAATGTACCAGGGCTGTGTTCAGTTCAGGGAGAATGTGCCATTTAACACAGACATTAATGGAGTTACTACAGGAATTACAGAACCATCATTACTGAGCTGAAGTGCATGTTCTGGTTGGTTTAGGTTTTACAGCCAGAACTGCAAGTCTCAGAAGCAGTGATTTCATGTCTCTGTGCTTGGAGAAAGAAAAAATGCTGCTCTGGAATGAAAAACAGAACAACTCTGACCAGTGTAGTTATGAAAAAAAATATGCTTGGAGGAAGTTGTAGCACTCAGCTTTCTTTCAGAAAGAACCTGATGCAATTCTCTCCACCTTTTTTTGTTTTTAAGTGGGTTTCAGTGAGCCACCTGACAGTGATTAAACATGTGACCTGAACAACTTGGAGTCCAAATTCCAACTGCAAGTAGAATATGCACTTTTGATAAAGAATGCAGTGCTAAAGGCTTTCAGGGGTGAAAAGCAACAATTTATTTATGTATTTAGATTTTTTTGTAGTGTTTTAAGATTGAATTGTATGACTCAAAACTGAAATCCAGTCAGTATAGAATAAGCTCATTTAGAGTGATTTTAAGTTTTGTGAGCCCTTTTGTAAGTTAACAAAAGAGCAGTTTCAGAGAGGTCTTGAAAAGCATTTCCCTAGACCATAACCAGCTTCTTGTGAAAATCAGTTTGTTATTTTGAAGTTTGAAGTCCCAGAAATGTTTTTTTAGAGAGAGTTTAATTGTGAGTCAAGTAAGAGCTGGATTAGTTCTGGAGAAGATCCTGCTGGGGACAGCTCTGCACTAATTATGATAAATTGTTGTCTTTTGGGGTTTTGCCCCTCACCTACAGCTGACTGTTAGGGTTTTCCTTCTTTGCTCCACTGTTTTGTTACCCCCTCAAATTCCTTACCCTTATTGTGCAGAACTCTGCTAGAAAAGGAGCTGTGAGAGGGAGCTCCTTGTGCCTTCGTGAGTCTCTCGGAAGCAAATCTTACCTACTTTGGCTTGCAGCTGGGAAGGGGAATTATTGGGCTGCTGGAGATGTGAGTGTGCCGAATTCCTGGTGCTCGGGGAATTCACGCCACATGCTTTTGGGATGATGACAGATGGAGCGGAGCAGCTCTTCAGTAGCAAGTCACATCTGATATGGGCTTTCAGATATTAATTTTCTTGTTTTGCTTTGTGAATGTTTTCAGGCGGGAGCTACTTCCATGTGGGCTTCCTGCTGTGGGTTGCTGAATGAAGTGATGGGTACCGGAGCCGTCCGTGGCCAGCAGGCTGGCTTTGGGGCAGGTGCTGGCCCCTTCCGATTTGCCCCGAACGCAGACTTCTCGGCGTATCAATCTCCAGCTGCAGCCAGTGCTAACATCGTTTGCAAAGCCTGTGGACTTTCCTTTTCAGTTTTTAGGAAAAAAGTGAGTATTTCCTATTACACAATGTTTTTATTTGTCTGAACTAATCTGCAGGCACGCTGGGAGATGAGTGTGTATTTTTCCGTAGATAAGGAAGCCCCAGGCAGACAGCCAGGGCGGGAGGAAGTGCCCTACGCCGAGATCACAGGAAATTAATGTCAGATGGGATTAGAGGTTAAGAGGTCTGATGGTCATTAACCGGTGACACGTTGGATCTGGTCTGTCTTAAAAACGAGTGGATTCTGTACGTGTTTCAGCTTCAGAATCTTGAGCATTAAAACAAATCTGGTTCTGAAGATGATGTCAAACATAGTGGCTGGGCACTGGGATGAAGAAACTGGGTGATGGAAAAGCTAAAAACCTGCAATACAGTATCACAGCTTCCTGTGAAATACTCGTGTAATTGTGTTTCCTGACCAGGTTTAGCTATGTTAAATGCTATTGCACTCCAACAGCTTCTTCATCTGGGGGCAGGTTGGTGGGTTAATGCGGAGAAATGGAATTGAGATTGTTAATATTAATTCTGCGTGTCAGGACTGTCCAGCATCATTATCCTCCTGTCCACTCGGTGACCTAATTCTCTGCAGCTTGTTTGGATAAACACGAAGCCTCTCTCCTCTGTTTGTGTGTTCAGTTCTCCCTCCTCCTTGTGTCCTGTTGTTCACATGACACTTTGTTGAAGTAAGGGTTGTGTAAGGACGTTTTCTGAAGCTAATGTTAATTTACTAAAAACTTGAAAAACTTAGAGTTTGGATTTGTTCACAGCAGATGAGGTGGCCGTTTAAAATCGCCACTGAGAGCCTTGCCTGTTCTGGCTTCTGTATATTGTAGTGAGTCTTTTGAACAAAGCTCTTCAGAAACGATGCCTGGGTGCTGGGGAGCATTTGCCCACCATGTGGTGCATCACGTTTAGGGCCTGCTTTGAATTCTTTGAATCCATACAGGAGGAAGTACATTCTTTAAAGTTTGGGGCTTATATCTGTTTTTACACATGAGAAAAGAGCAGTGACGCTCGCTATATTCAAAAGTATTTTCACATACAATGAAATCACTTAGCTTTCAATTAGTTTATTGTGTATGCTACAACTTGAGCGCTTAATTATTTGTTTATTCATAATTTTTTCATTGAAACCTCAGATCAGCTGACAGGAGTGCTACAAACGTGATGGACTGCCTTGCAACACCTGCAAAACTGTGTAACAGGGCAGCTTTCTAGACTTAAATCCTCAAAGTTATGTATGTCAAAAGTGGCAATGGAAAGACCAATAGTAAATTACGTAGCCTGGAGGAGGAACAAGCAGGGTCTGGGTTTGTTTCCCGGGACATACAGCTGAGTGGTTGTTTATTTTCTCTCTCCTTAGCACGTGTGTTGTGACTGCAAGAAGGATTTTTGCTCAGTTTGTTCAGTCTTGCAAGAGAATCTCAGAAGATGTTCCACTTGTCACTTGCTGCAAGAAACAGCCTTCCAGCGCCCCCAGTTAATGAGACTGAAAGTGAAGGACCTGCGGCAGTATCTGATCCTCAGAAACATACCGACGGATACCTGCAGGGAGAAAGAAGACTTGGTGGATCTGGTGCTGTGCCACCATGGATTGGGCTCGGAGGATATGGACGCTAGCAGCTTGCACTCAGCACGCTCACAGACTTCAGGGTTTTTTACTCATCCATTTTCTATGTCTGTATCAATGTCGTCTCAAGGAGAACTTGCCAACAGACGGGGAAGCACAGGAAATGGAACACCCTTACGGGTACAATAATTGTGTGGTTTATGGCATAGCGTGGCTTTTTTTTTTAAATAGGTACACATTGCTTTACAATAAAATGCCAATCAGTGCAGTTTGGGGTGGCAGGAAGGATGAAAACAGAAGATTACTAGATAAGACTGCTAGTTTGCATGATAGAGGAAACTTAATTTGGTAATGATTGGTAGGAACTGAAACTTCAACACCTCATTGTTATCTGTGATCAGTTGGGTACAGAGGAAAATATTTTAGAAGTGATAATGTGTTTTAATCCTGATCAGTTTCATTTTGTACACAGGGACAAACAGAAATGTCTCCTATAAATAATGAAGAAGAAGAAAGTGCAGAAGAGCAGGTGAGAGATGAACTATCCATAAAGTATTCAGATCCCTGTCAACATTCACACTCGAGACCTTTCAGAACCAGCTGTGTCTGGCTTTACCTGCTTTAAAAAGAATAAACCTTTAGCCAAGCTGCTGCAGGTTACTGTAGCACCAGGTCTGGTGCTCTGAACTTACGGGACAGTTTAAAACATAACATTAATGTGTTTCAGACCCCTGGATTGTCCAGAAAGCGAGCGAGGGCGTCTTTGTCTGATATTTCAAGTCTGGAAGACATCGAAGGGTTGAGTGTTCGGCAGCTGAAGGAAATACTCGCGTGCAATTTTGTCAACTACTCAGGATGCTGTGAAAAATGGGAACTCGTGGAAAAAGTGAGCAGACTGTACAGAGAGAGTGAAGAAAACCACAAGACACGTAGGTTTATATTTATTTCTCACTTTCTAAAGATTTATTTGTTTTTTGGTTTCCAGTAATAGCTGGTTCTGCCACCAGAAGGATTTGGTATCTAACTTGGTCTGCTCAGCTGGGACAACTGGAAAGTGGGTTTTTACAATTCAAGGTGCATCCAGAGTGGCTGAGCGTGGTTCCAGTGAGTAAATGAAGCTTTCTAGGATTGTGCTGCTTTTTTCAGACTTTTTTTCCAAAGCCTGAAGAGCTCAGCTTTCATGGGGAGGGTAAAATTGCACAACTGAGAACTGGTTCCTCAGAGACCGTGAAACTTGGCACCTCCACATTCTGTACTCAGTTTCACAAGGCATTAGTGAGAGCTGCTCAGTAGCTGTCGACAGACCAAAGCAATTCAAGTATTTTGCTGTGGTGCAGAATTAAAAGCTATGGTGGCGGAAGTCCAAGTTCAAGTGGTTTGGTCTCGGTCCATCTTTCCATGACACGGTGGTTCTGTGGTGGCCACTCAGGGACTGGTGTTCTTCCGTCCTGTTACACTCAACAACTGGAGCCTTTCACCTGTGTGAGTGTGGTACAGCCACAGGCTGGTTCCTGTGCACAAAGTAGAATCTCAGGAACAACTTTCTGATGTTATTACCAGCTTGGAAAATGCCTGCCTGGCAAGTCCTGCATCCCACAGCCAGGCTGGAAGGAACAGGGCACTGTGGTGGCTGGAAAGCCAGGTTGTGCCAGCACATACAGTGCAGCCACTGCGATCATCAGGGGTGAACTAATCAGCTAATTGTGGGGGAGGAGGATTGTGAGGGACTGTTAGTGAATGTCAGAACATGGCTTGGTGAGACCCTGTTTGCTCATAAGCTAGGGCTGAAAAACTCAAACTTTTAAACTTAAAATTATTTTTTTCCAGCATGGTTTGAGGGAACATTTGGGTATCAATGGGGGATGCTGCTAAGTTTCACTGCAAAGGTTTAGTTCAGCTCTGCTATCTTCATGGCCTGCTTAAGGCTTCCACTTCTTACTCTGCTTTATTACTGTGTTTAATCTTGAGGAAAGTGTTCTGCCAAATGAGGTAAGCTCAGAGATGGAGAACCAACCTGCTCTGAATTTTAACCCAGGAGGTTATTTCGCAGTCCTCCTGGTCTGAACTGAAAATGGTCTCTGAGTTTAAAGATTGAAGTCAAATATTGAATGTTCACTCAAAAGCTTTCTAGTTTCTTTTTTTTAAGGAATATAGATTAACTCTTAGCTGCGGGTTAGAGAAGCTGCTGTGACCATGAGCAGCACTGCTTCATGCTAAATCTGCTGTTTAACTTCAGGGATTGCCTGGGCTGGAATGTAACTGGTTTTCCAGGGCCTGAATGCATGCTCTCCCTCTCTCATTTTCAGAGGGTGAGAAGATGCAGCTGAATGACAACGATGACAACCTGTGTCGGATCTGCATGGATGCAGTGATCGACTGCGTCCTGCTGGAATGCGGCCACATGGTCACCTGCACCAAATGTGGCAAGAGGATGAGTGAGTGCCCCATCTGCCGCCAGTACGTTGTGCGGGCCGTGCACGTCTTCAAATCCTAAACCAAGACCAAATTGGGATTTTACAGTCACCCCTCCAGGAGTGCCCACCCTTGGGGCACAGTGCAGCTTTTTAGTTCTCAATAAACACAACGCGTTCTGGACAGCAGGACCTAGAGGTTTGTGAGATGTTTTCCTGTGGTGTGCTGGATGCTGTGGTGGGGCAGTGTGCCAATGCTTGTGTGTACAGCAACAGCACTGCCTGACTTACTGTACAACCCCAGCAACTGCTCGAGGCAAACTGGTTACAGCAGCTCCTGCTCTCTTCTGAAGAATATCACCTCTACTGACCACACCCTGTACTCAGCAAGTGGTCAGGAAACACCTCTGCTTGACCATACTAACGTGTTACCTTGTCTGGTGTGTGAGAAGCAATGACTCTCAGTTGAATATTCAGCTTTTATGTAATTATAGAATGTAACTGTGCTGACACTGCCCCTGCAGCAGTGTTAGCAGTGTAAAATATGACTGTAGGCAGTGCTGCCATTTACTGTCCCTGCACAGCAGCCCTTAAGCAATCCAGCTGAGGCCGATTGCTTCCTTCTGAATGTGTATTACATTGTCCTGGCTGGTCTTTGTAAGCATACAGAACCCTCTGTCCCTGCCCAGGGCTCTGCCATGTGCTGTCCAGGTACTGGTTACCAACTGTTTTTTAGTTTAGGAATAAACTATTTTTTTAAAAAGGGGGGGGGGGGGTTTATAGTAAACCATGTTACTGTGTTCCTTAATCCACTCATGCCTATTGTAACTATTACTCTGACATGTGATGATTGTATGCCATGTGCTGACAACCTGATGTTACTGTGAATACTAATCAGGGTCATGAAACTACTCGCTGCTAACCTGTGGAATGTAGGGAGCTGATAACCTTCACCCAGGAGGGCTTTGGTAAGGAGGAGGGAAAGGTGAGATTTGTATAAAACCTCATCTTCACAAACTCCTAACCAAGGGCAGGCCACTATTAAACCCTGTCTGTGCAGGATAGCTGTGCCTCACCTGGGGAAAGCAGCAGCAGGAGCAGCTCATCACACCAGTGTAAAAAAATGCGGCAGGAGCAGTCTGTCCTGGAGGGCTGTGCTCTGAGCTGGGGCCACCACTGATGCGCCCTTGTCTCCTCTGCATTCCCCAGGTGCACACGCAGAGCCAGGGCCCTGTCATGCTGTGGCCATGGTACCCCAGAGCTCTTACGTCTGCTCCACCAGCTCACCTGCTCCTGTCCTCTTCGTGAAAAATTAAGCTGGCTTAAAAAAAAGACAAAGTAGCTTCTCCACAAAATAAACCCCACGGCTTAGAAACACCACTTGTTTGTTATTTTTCAGAAGGGAGCAAACCACTCAATGGCTTTATTTTTTAGAAGTAACTTTTCAACGATAGTTAATGCTGGGCATCTCTGGTCAGTGGATGAAAGCTAATGAAGGAAAACATCCCCTCGCTGTTACGAGCCACACAAGCTTAATAAAGATTTGTGATGGGCTGCCTCTGTCTCTTTTCTTACCCAGCTGTGAGTTTCTCACCTTAAACTCCTTGAGCTGTGGAAGTGTTCCTCTGGGCTGCCCAGGGCTCGTCCCAGCTCAAGGCAGGCACACTGTCTATTTTATTCCCTCCTCAGTGAGAAGGTGCTGGAACATGGCAGGGCCCAGGACAAGTCCCAGGTGCTGTGAGAAGATGACATCTGGCACTTGTGCTGTTGAGCCCGGCGGTGGAACAGAAACCCCCGAAGCCAGCGCCTGTTTTTGTACAATTGTTTATACAAATTCAACAAAGGTAAAACTGCATCAGGAAGGTCTACGAAAACAACACCGTACAACAATGGCACTTATGAATGCAGAATTTTACAATCAGGAAATAACCATGTTATAAACCTTAAATGAGAACTCAACTCACACTTCAAAGAAAGAGACTACGTTTGACCATTTATTCTACGGCTGGACTCACTGTATAAATTAATTTTATATTGAGTACAAGAGCTCATGCTACAGAGTGAAACCCTCCTATGTGCAAAAGCTGAAATTGGAATTTTTTTTTTAAAATTTTGAGAAAAAGGTGATTTCTATACAGATAAAACTTGGCAAAGTGTTTTACTTCAACTATAATTTACACCTTATTTCCACAACATGCTTATGTCACTTCTGAAGTATACAAAGCAGGATATAAACTTCCATTAAAACATGCTTTAAGTTGAAAGTATTAACCTACTTTTCCTGACCTGGGCACGTTTGTAGATAGATACTGTCTACGAAGTATAGGTTAAGTTCTCGCCTACCATAAGTAAAGATAAAAATTGGCAATCAAAACCGAAACACTGGTAATGCATTCAAACATTGCATAAATAATTTTTAAACAATTTTTGTACAAAAATAGTTCTGCATAATGTAAGATGTAACAAAACAAAACGTGTTAAGAAGGCAGAAATGCAGTGCGTGGTCCACTTGAATGACACCAACTTTTTTTTGTTGTTGTTGTTTTAAGAAATGAAAAGCAGAAATCAAATTTACACTACCAAGCACATGCTGTGGTACTTTAAATAACAGTATTTCTTGGAGATCAGTCGTCTTCCGGGTGTGAACAATCACCATCAGTAACAGTCGCCTTACGGATTTGCATAAGAGCCAGTGCAGGACATCCCAGGTAGACTGAACGGATTAGTGGCACGAGTTGAGATCCTTAACGTGGGTAGTTTCATGTTGTTCTCTCCTCAACAAGAGTTGTAAAATCCAATCGTGGTATTTTTCCAATATTCCAAGTTCCCAATTGAAAATAAAATCCCTACGTGTTCTTAGTCCCTTCCCCCCCGCCCCAGTATTTACACGAGTCCTTTAACTAACTCAGTTTTTGCAGAAGTTTTTCTTCCACTTGCCCAAACGGAACACTTACTGACATCTCCGCGATGAACTGCTCGCAGCCTTCTTTTGTCACTTGCTTGCAGTACCTCAGGTCAATCTGGCAGATGTTTCCACAACGTTTGAAGTAAGACAGGCACTGGTCAGTAACCTTATTGCAGTCTGCCAGAGCGTGAAAAAAAATGGAGAAGAAATTTAGCAGCACATCTTGGTTGGGTCTCCAGCATGAGGATGGTTTATCCCGACCGCAGGAGCTCCTGTGATGGCTCTTGTTCCTCCCATGCTGTGAAATCACCCACTCAGCCCCATCACCGTGCCCTGATCCCCCAGCTGTTGTGTAACCAGGGAGATAAAGCAAAGTGTGCCAGATGTGTGGAGCAGCAGCCTCGGAAAATCCCCCGTGGAGGATAAGCGAGGTGCAAGGTGTGGCTCCTGGGCAGGAGGTGACATTCCCGGGCAGGAGGTGGCATTCCCAGGCTGGGGAAAGGCTGTGTGGCAGCTGGACCGCTCCAGCAGCACATCCCACTGCTCACACCAAGTCCTAGGGGGCAGCGACACCGGGGGAAGCTGCGGGTGAACCCCCCCTCCCTGCTGAGCATTTCACTCCAATGGGCAATTCCCATCCTCCCCCCTTACCTGATAAATTAATTTCCGTTAATGAATCCCGCGTGGTGGTTCCAACCGCGGTCAGCAGGTTGATAGACTGATCCGTCACGTGGTTACAGTAACTGAGATTGAGTTTGGAGAGCAGGGGCATGTGCCGGATGATCAGCCGCAAAGAAGCATCTGTAATATCCAGGCCAGCCAAACGCAGCTCCACGATGTTCCGTAGCTTGCTCCGGTTGTCGATCTGACCTGGAAAGCAGAGGCAGGAGAGGTCACTCCCACGACTCTCAGCCCCGTCCACAAACATCTGCAGATCTACACGAAATGCACTGTGGCACAACAACACTGCTGCCCTACGTCAACTTCAGACGCTTTCGCCTGTCTGGAGCTTTGGAGGGGACATCAGCAGGAACACTTGGCTATTTTCGGAACAGGCACGTGGACAAAGCCACCTCCTGATGTCAAAACAAAAGGGATGGAAGTAACTGCAGGGGCCCAGCGGAATCACGAGTCGGGAATAAGCAGTAGGCTGTGCAGTGCATGCCAGAAAGCAGATCTGATTTGCTCAAAATTTCACCTGAGCTGATATCCAGGCGAATGTGGCATGACCCACAGAACTGCTCCTTCCCTGAACTGGAAGAAAGTGTTTCCATACTCTCTAAAGTACACCCGTTGCAGCCTGAAGAGAAGAAAGTCAGACAGAAAACCAGCACAGCGGCTCAGACGACTGCTCAGCAGCCAGAGAACACCACTCATTTCCAGTGGCTTCCAGCGAGGAGGTGTTGCAAGTCACTACTTTGACCACCTCGTGCACCAGCACAGCCCAGAGCCCCGCTGGTGCTGCAGGGGGGCTCTACCCACACCCTCCAAGGAGGACTGGCAGCAGAACGTGCCACACAACAGCTGGGACAGGTCCCCCTCTTACCTGGCCGGTTGTCTGTGGGGGGGGACAAGAGGTCTCTCATTTGTGCGTCTTTCAGTCCCTCTGCCCACTGCATGTCCAGGGTTCGGAGTAAAGGACAACTGGAACTACAAAGTGCCGACACTGCTATCCATGAGCACCCTGATAAGAGCAGGTCTCGAAGACCTGCAGATACAGAAGAAGTTGGAGCACGTGGCCTACCCAGAGGCACATCCGCGGGGATCTCGGGTGAAGCCCAGTGCTGCTCTGGTGAACCATCTCAGCGCTCCGGGGCCAGCAGGGACCCCGTAAGCCTCCTCCTGCCCCGCTCTCCATCTCTCCCATCACCTGGAACTTCATTACTGTGGGTGAGAGCAGCCCCTGCCCCCAGCCATGCCAGGACCACCACTTCCCACAGCAGCTTTCAAAAAACGGGTTGATGAGGCACTTGAGGCCATGGTCTAATGGTGAGGAATATGACAGGATAATGGTTGGACTTGATGACCCTGGAGGTCCCTTCCAACCATAATGATTCTTCTATGATAAGCTTTACCTGTTGACCAAGATCTGCCTCAAATTCCTTTCCCCAGCACGTCAAGTAGCCATAAAACTGATTTGGGGCCCATTTTAACCCACCAATACCTCTATTCCTACGTATCTACTCCTGCCCTGGGACACCCCGAGATCCCCGAGATGTCCCTCAGTTTAGATATGAGGTGGTCTGCTAAATTCAGTGAAGTGCTCAAAACCCATCACTTACCTGGCAGTCTGTTGATAAGCCAGCTCAGCTGCTTTTTAGATATATTTGTCCAGCTAAGATCAAGGGTTACAGGCTGTCTCCTAATAATGCCGCTAAGCATAAGTGGAGTGATGGATTTACAATGGTTTAAATCTATTTTGGTCCATAATCTTTTGTCACAGCACCTACCCAAAAAGAGAAAAGCCAACAGCACTTAATTCAGCACTCGTTTGGATTTCTGCAAGACAAGGGGTCATTAAACAGTAGGGAAAAGGGCAGCATTTAACTGAAAATAGCAAAAATCAGGCTGAGGGAGGCTGAGATGAGCACACCACCACACAGCGTTACGTAGAGTTGAAGTTCCTCCATCAAATATGTAACCTAATAGAGCATGGAGCTGTTCCCACAGAATTACAAGCGTAGGAAGCTTCAGATCCCATTTTAAGTCACCACAGCCAAAATCCCTGGAGACAAATCACACCTTCTCGCTCACCTTTGAGCATAAGGACTGGCTTTAAATATTTCAGTCCCGAGTTCCCCTGTGCTTTCCTTCCTTACAGCCAGTGAATTTTTTACAACAGACCCCCCCCTCTCCTGTTCTGTGTGTTTGTGTCACTCCCCTCCACGTGCCTTACGCATCTTTACACCTTCTTTGGGGCTCTTGAGGGGCACCAAACAGGAAGCCCCAACGAGTGCAGGATTCTGCATTTCCCTCACTTTTCCATGATGTGGAGCATTCACCAGCTTTCTGCGACACCGTGGGGCCCACGGACGAGGCCCCCCCACACACAACACCTTGCACTGAATGATCAACCTCCCAGCCTCCCTGGCACTGCCCCAGTTCGTTACTGGGCTGTGCTGGAACGGAGCCCGTTCTGATTTGTCCGTCTGCACGCACACGGCAGCTGAACCCGAGGTGATGGCCAAGGAGGGACCTCACTGCAAGGTCAGTGAGACACAAAACTGTCACTGACTGTGCCAACGTTCACACTCGGGTACCCCAAGCACTGAATGGACACGCTGTGAGCAAACACAGCTCACAGAGGGCTCCCCCATCAGCGAACGGGATCGCTCACCATGTACCCTCTACAGGGAAACAACCAGCATGGACCTTCTGAGGAGAACACCGAGGGCACTGGGAGGTCTTCACTGTATCTCAGTAGATATTTAATAGCTGAACTGAACAAACAACTGCATTAGCAGGCAGCAAGTCCTAGGGGCAGAATGACACCAAGGCTTACCATGACCTGGGCTGCCTGTTCCAGCAGGCAGGAACACTGTGGTGTCCATCTACAGAACAGGCTGCTCCGTGGCGGTGCAGCCCCGGCCGGCGCCGATGCTCACACACACACACACACACACACAGTTCCCATCAGAAAGCACCACGAGATGGGCTATTTCTCTCAGCACTGCTGGTCACCCCTTCTCCTTGGGCTCAGCAGAGCTTTGGTGACCTGCACACCTCTTCTAGGAGACACCGGTGCCTCCATCACCCACTTCCCGTACGAGTCCATCCCGCCACGTGTCAGCCCCAGCTGGGCTCCCCGCCCTCCTTACCATCTGTTCCAGGTCTTGCAAACTCTCATACAGATGCACAAGTCTCTATGACTGAGGTAGCTAAAGACAGCCATCCAGACTTCCCTCTGCATCACGTGGGCTGCCCCATCATCCAGGGGGAGCGAGTCCGGAGGGGGGCTGATGGGGGGTGGCCGGATAACGTGCCGCTCCATCTGGATGCATTTGGGAGGAGAGAGCGAAGGCGGTGGCCGGGCGATGCCCCGGGGGGTGCTCCTCAGGCTGGGCAGTAGCTGGTGCCTCAGCTCCCGGGGAGTCCCGTTCAACCCTTTGCTGAACCTATGGAGTCTCTCGCTGTTGTTCAGAGCACGCTTGGGTTCCTCGTTCTCGCTCTCGGGTTCAGATTTGATGGGTTGGTGATTCTCATTGGCAAGGCTGTTCTCGGTTTTTTGGATCTCCTGGTTGAGCTCCTTGCTGAGCTCCTTGCTCAGTTCCTTATTGGGAAGCCGCCTTTTCCGCCTCATCTTGAACTTCTTCTTGTCCCTGGGCTCGGCGCCCTCCGTGCTGGGCCCCGCAGTGGGCGAGCTGGACCGTGACTGGTCACTATCCTTGGACCTGGGAGGTGCTTCTGGCAGGTCATCCCCCGGCTCCTGCTTCAGGCGCCGCAGGGGTTTCATCATGGCCGTTCGGTCATCCGGAGCCTTCCACGATCGCCGCTGGAAGGGAAAAGACAAAGGCTTTGAGCAAGAACGTACCCAGCAATACCTGACGTGCCCAGGGGGGTCGGCCTGGTGCCAGCACCTCACCCCTCCCAGCACTAGGGGACATTCACCAGCCAAAGGTGTCAAGTTCAAGTGCCATCACACGAATGAGGAGTCCCAGCTCTTGGCTTTCTGGACCCCAGGAGAACGATAAACACATTTATTCACCATGCATCATCCCGCAGATTTCAGGGCCTTACTCATTACACAGTGGACAATTCTCACACAGAAGATTAGCAGGGTACTACAGACAGCTTTTTCCCCAGCAGGCCAGAAGAAACCAGACTCAGGACACAGTCACTGGGCAAAACACCCACCTCAAACCTGAACTGCAGCCACCGGCTCACACTGTGCCTGTGCTGGTGTGGCCCTGCTTGCTGGATACTCACAGCCTCGTTTAGGTCCATTTCAGCTGCTTCTTTACATTCTGCTAAACTCTGCTCATCTTCTCCAGCTTCCCCCAGCGCCGTGCATGCACAACTGGGGACCTGACAGGTCTGACACACTGTGAGCCCACGAGACCTCCCAGTGACACGATCTCCAGGCGATGCAGGCTGGCAGGGCTCAGCTGGCACCGTCCTCCTGCCCCGCTCACTGTGCAGAGCAGCAAACTGCACCTCTGTGCTTGCATGGATCACATCTGCTCGATGCACACCAGATAGAAGCCTGAGAGACGCACAAACCAAGACCAGGGAAGACTTCAAGTCTGATTTGATCATTACAAGCAAGAAGGAAGCCACTGACTGTTCAGCTGAAGGGGCTCTGATACCAAGATGCTAAGAGGAGACCTGGATGGCAGGAGAAGGGGAGCTGCTATGAAATGCCTGTTGCATCAGGAGATCTGTGCTTTGCCATAAACTAATTGGTCCTGTGCTTCAGACCGTGGTGCACAGCAGAGAAAGCTGATCACCCTGTCTTTAAATTAACATATTATAAAGTGAGAGGTCACATAAGTTAATGACAGGTTAGACTAGAGAAATGACAACAGACTGTTGTCAGCTTGCAGCATCCCGCACGCAGGGTACTGAGGAGCACTCAGCTCAAAGGCACTGGACTTCTGTTACTGTGCCAGATCGTGAGAGGTGATCAGTCCTGTGTGCCAGGTCCTCCCTGGGGGGCAGTGGGGACCCTGGGGACCATGCTGAGGTACAGACTGCTGAGGGGTTCAACCAACCACACAGGGAGAGCAGAACATCAGGACAGAAACAGAATTTCATTCCCTGGGTCATCAGAATGCAGCTCAGTGCTGTATTTGAATACAGGACACCAGAACAGAAAATATAAAACCTGACACTGCAGCTGAGCTATCCTGGAGCACAAAGGTTTCCATAAGAGAGATTCTGTAATCTCCAGACGTAAATGGGACAGTGAAAACACCTGCAGTGACACAAGGACATGGCTGATAGAGGCTCCCCATTCAGCTCACGTGAGAAGGGGTTTAAGAGGGACTGAGAACACAGCTATTAAAGAGGCAAAGTACCTTCTTCCAAAGAGTTTGTTGTCTTTCCCAAGTTTTAGGTGTTGGAAAAAAGAAAAGTAAAAAGTCCAAACCACGACATGTGTTGTGCTGTCTGCTGAGGGCTTGGTGATCCACAGTGCCTTGCTCATGCACTGAGGGACTTCCATGGAGCAATTTCAGCCATCCACAAACACTGCAGTGAGTCCAGAGGGACGGGAAGAGGAAAGCATGGCCAGAAAGCAGACAGGCACAAACTGGCATGGTGAATTCTGCTCTCACTCCACCAAAGCAACCCCAAATCCTTGCATTTACTGTCCTGAACCCTTCCTGCTGTCATGTCTAATGGGAAGGACTGACTGCCACCCCTTGTGAGCTACACGTGCCACACTAAAACCAGAGTCATGGCTGGTTTTAAGCTGTCAGCCATTTACTCATGAGACACATTAAATCCAGGTCCTCACTTCTACCTCAGCAAAGCAGCATTTTTGCATACTCAGCTCAGTGTCCCTGCCTGGCCCAGGAGCTCCGACTGTTGAATTCAGGGAGAAGCTGTCTCCACTGCTGTGAGCAGCTCCTCCTCTCTGCAGGCTACAGGAGGTGTCACTTCTAAAGGTCCCCTGATGGGTTGTGAGCTCTGTAGATCCCGGAGCAGCCCCAGGATGTGCGGCCCTGCGCCACCAAGTGGATGAAGATGAAAAAGTTCCCACTAAAAATTGATTTTCACCTTGTTCCTTCTCTGAGCATCCTGTAAGGACTCTTCAGTTAAAGTGGGGTTTCCAGTACCTTGGATAAAGCAACAGCCCTAGCCCAGGGTTTTCAGCCCCTGAACATCAACCTGCTGCTCAAACCACTGTCCTGGCAGAGCAGTTTCCAGCAAGGAAGGTAAAACACCGTGGTTTCTTTTGTAACAATCTGGGATTTCAAGCCGAGCTAGAAGCCACAAGGCAAGAGACATCAGTCCCAACCAGCCCACGAGCATCTGTGTGTGCAGGTGAAAACAGTGCTTTCTCATACCCGCTTTCTCATCGTGGGTTCCTGGGGTTTCTCAAACTTCCTTTTCCTCCACAGATGCACTTCGTCCGACTTTCTCCTCAGTATGGAGTCAACTTGGGTCTTTTTGGAATGTTCCTCCGATTTCCGCCGGGGAGTTTCCTCACAGTCCCCTTTCCGCTTCGCAGCGTCCGTCACCTCCTTGTTGTCCCTGTTCATTTTCTGTTCCTTCAGCAAAGAGCCTGGGAGATTTGATGCGTATTTGAATCCTGGTCCGCGCTTTTGCTTGTACACCAAAGAGACACAAAACACAAACAAACTTTATATCTTACGCCTTTTGCAGCTCTTTAGCTAAAGTTGCCTCCAGCACGGGGGTGATCACTTTGTAACAGACAAAGGGACCAGCAAGGAGTCACAGTCAAGTAGTTTCAACCTTCCTGGAGTTATTTTTGTAACTACACACTTGCAAGTGTCTCTGTTCGCAGAGAAATAATGTTTCACTAATTCCAGACACTTCCTTTTGCATAATTGTTTCTGGATTTTTTAATTTATTTGATTTTTTTAAAGTATTTTTATTTTTTAAAGTATTTTCATCTTAGAAATTAACAATACACAGAACTGACCTAAATATTCCCCAGGTTCTAGGTGAAGTGTGGGGACATGGAAAAAGAATAGAAAAATTATTACAGAATAGAAAGCCATCAAGCCTGTTCCCTTCAACTGAATTAAGCACAAAGTGAAAAGCTGGCACTGGGCAAAATAATATCTACAAGCCAGGGGGAATGCTTGAGATTTTGTATCTCATTCCAGTACCACTTAGTCCCATTTAACTCACTTTTCCAGTTTTCCCTGCGTGGTTGCACTTTGGACACTCCCAGCAGTTCGGCAGCTCATCGTTAACCACACCATCCGATTCCTTCACCTGGGGAGAGAGAGAGAGGCACAACTCAATCCACAACCATGCTGCAAAAACCTGTGAAGGTCTCCAGGTAAATCATCTGGAGGTGTTTGTGTAGCTCAGGATTTGCCCTGATCGACTGCTGCCCTCCCAATGGCTGCAGAAAAGAGCCTGGATCACTGCGGGTGCTGCACCATCCTGCTGGTGCTGAGCAAGCCCTCAGTCCTGCACATCACCCTTCTGGTGGTGTAAAGAGGGGACAAAGCACGCTGGCCAAAGTGGCACTGGACAGAGGGCTCAGGTCAGGGCTTTTTGGGAATGGCAGGGACAATCCCAGCTAACACAGGCCACATTCTGCTCGTGAAAAAAAAAATGAAACAACAAAACCCACCCCAACAACCCAACCCAGACCCCAGGACTGCCACCATCCCTTCTCCAAATGTCCTCTCACATCACTTATTGCAAAGCTCAGACCCATTCCACCCCCCCTCTGGAGCAAGGAACAGGCAGATCTTTTAATAGGAAGGGATTTTTCCCATACACACATTCTCACATACATTAATACCGTTCGGCATTTTTAGAAGCAAATCACCCTGCACTGTAATCAAGTGTTCCTTAAAATACTTTTCTTTATGGATCAGAACTCGCAGTCCCGTGCCTCCAGCCCTCCAGTCCATGTGCCAATAAAAATGATGGTTGCCAAGTTTGCTGGAGAACAGGCACTTTTATTCAGGAGACTGGACACGCTATGGCATTTTTTAAGGTTTCTCACACCCACAGTCACCCAGCCAGGGCAAGGAAGAGAAATGCCTGCTCCTCCACTGCCCCCAGACTGACATTTTACTTTCTGGAAGAGCAAACACACACTCAGTGCTGTTACAAAAGCCCAGCCCTGCCCCACACAGCTGAAAAGCTGCTGGTTTCTGAGTTTCCACAGAGAAGCCCACATTGCTTTCCAACCAGGAGACAGGTGAAAAGGTGTTTGTGTGACTGAAACTGGGGTGAAAAGCAGAGCCAAGGTAAAAACCCCCTCCACACAAACACAGACACTCACTGATGGCACAGTCCCACTTGAGGGTTTAGTGATAAACTGAGAAAAAAGCCTTGAGGGGGGAAAAAGAAAGAAGAAATATCAATTTATTACTACTGTAGACAACCAAAACATGCTGCTGTCAAGACAAAGAGCTGGGCACTGGCACCAGCAGCACGGCAGCAGAAGGCTGCTGCTGGAAGAGGCAGGGGCAGAGAGCAGCAGATTTTTCATGTTTCTGAAACATTTCCCCCTCTCCTCCCCGCTCAGCAAAAGGCACAAGCTGTGCAGGAGCAAGCCTCAGGTTTTAGGGCAACTGCTTCCTCCAGTCCCCGAGCCAGACAGCAGCCATTCCCGTTCCCCATCCGGGCAGGGCGATGACACGGCAGTGTCTCCCTCTCAGCAAGTCTGCCCGAGTTAATAAATGAGTAAATGAAGTGGGCAGAATTTAAATACTGGTTTTATCACAACTGTGAGCCTTTGAACCTCCCTTCCCAGGGTAGGTGTAAGATACTCCGGGAGTTGTTGTATACATCTCTGCCTCGGGGGAACAATCCCTGGCCCAAGCCCAAGTTGGGAACAAGTTATTTCCCGCACCGAGTACGGAACAAATGCTACTGAAGGGAAAGTGCTGCAGCTCTGGCCCTTCTGTGGAGTTCAAGGAACTGAACAGATGTGAAGAACTGTAAGCAAACTAATTAGACACACACAGCCCTGCCACCGAGTCTGTCCCGAGCCTTCCAGGCTGGGTGGGAGCCAGTTGGGAGCGTTTGCTGCCCACAGCAGGTGGGTGTCTGAGCCACAGCGTGAGGCCTCTTCAGAGAGGCACCTGCGGCACGGGGTCAGCGATTCAGAAAGTCTGAACACGAGACCACGCTGCCATGAAGGCTTTTTGTTAAGGAATGGAGAGCCCAGGATGCTGATCCGGCATTGCTGAGGGAGAGCCAGGAATTCTGGCAATGTCAGGACTGAGACAACACAGGCAGAGACACCTGGGCTACAGCCACGGGCAGCAGCACCGCCGTGCTGGGAGAGGTCTTCATTTGTGCTGCTCTGACAGGGCACCTAAACATTCACCTTCTCCATCATCACCACTATATCCATCTAAGATGAAAAAGCACAGGCTCCTACTGGGGAAAACAAAGCCCTTATGGAAACAGCATCAGGTACTGCACTTGCTCACATGTGCTCACCAGCCCCACCAGCCATTTGATGTGTAACAAGGAGAATTCATCAGTACCAGCTCAGCTCAAACGCCCTACAACAAGGACAGGCAATATTCCTCTGCAAACCTTCCCAGCTCCCTCTGGGAACAACGCCGTGCTTGTCAAATGCTCACCAAGATCATTCTCATGAGGAACTCTTCAGCCAAACAAGCACTTGTGTTGGTGTTGCATTTTCAAGGAAAGCAGCCCCTCAGAAGCCCCCTGTGACACTCCTCAGTAGGTGGCAGATCCTGGCTGCCCTTAGCGTGGTTCCCACATGAGCCCCCAGCATGCTCTGCAGCAACAGGCACCCACAGGAGCTCTGGCAAGGCTGTGGGTGCGACCCAGCACCTGAGCTACTCTTGTGTTTTATCATGGAGAAAACCCACCACAGACCTGCACAGCCAAATGGGGAAGCTGGGAGAGGATGGACTTCAAATCGGGAAGAACTTGCCATGGAGTGCAAATCACCCACTGCATGTGCCAAGCTACTCCACGAGCTCTGGAGATGTGCATCTTGGAGGGAATTCACTCCATGTGGGAATAGCCAGGAAAGCACCTCCTCCCTTCACCCATCCAGTTTACTCCAGTCTCCCCCCAAAGCACATTTGGCAGATATTTAACTGGAGATGGCCAACAGTTCACAGGTACCACTGCCTGTCTACCGAGCAGGACAGGAAGGGACTTTCTCTTGGTGGAAAGCAGGAGCAGCTGCCCTGGGGCTGTGTCTGCATTCAAAGGTGCTTCCCACAAGGACTATTTATGGGCTCCATCCTCTGGGCTTAAGCCCACGCCAAGGGCTCGAGAAACACAAACACTGCAACAGATTTTTATCTTGCAGAAAACCATGGAACTTGGGAATAAAGAACCAGGAGAGGTCCAAGGAAAAGGCTCCATTTTCCTTCTGCTGTTCCCCTGTGCCTTTCAAGACGATTCTGAAATCCTACCAGTGCCCTTTTGTCTCAGTAAATAAACAGAACCAGCTACCCCGCCATTTCAGCTCAACAAAAGCACTGAGAAATTAAAAGACAAGACACAGAAGGCACACTGTCAATCTCCCACTGCTTAATTTTCAGAAATACCCAAAGCAACATTGTTCCTAGTTACCAAAACAGCTCTCAGAACACCACACAGGCATAAAAGAACAAACAGCACTTTCTTGATTTCACAGATCTGACCCACATCCTGTGCAACTCGTCCCAAATGTGGTCTGGGGAGAGGAAACCATACTTGAACTGCCACTAGACTACAGTCGTGTCCTCTGGACCGAGCCACCAAGTGTCAATGGCACTGTGAAGTGGGAGATGGGGGAGTGTGGGGCACTTTCAGGAAGGACTGGAACAGCAAAGCAGCAGCCACGAGCCAAAACCAAGGTACCTCTGGAAACAAGCAGCTCCTTCCCGTGCTTCGTCAGCCCCCGAAGCCTTGATTTAAGCAGAGCCAAGCAAGCAAAGCTCCCCTTCAGAGCCCGTCAGTGGCAGGAGCTGTGAGCACCGATTTCATGAATCAGGGAGACAGTTGTGGTTTGCCAGATGCCTGCCTTCTGCTCCAAGAGGTGACACACACACAGCCTGGTGCAACACCGCGCACAGCGCAGGAAAAACAGGAGGCCAGGGGAGCACCACCTGCATAAGGAACATACCTCTCCTCCCAGAGATCCCAGAAGGGCCAAAAACTGCTTTCTGGGGCACGGCGTGTCAGGGTACATTTGCTTTGGCAAATCACTTTAACCATAAACAAATTCTCAACAGGAAATGGCTGATGAGCTGCAACAAACCAGCTCTGGAGAAAGGAGGCTTCTCGATGCTAATGCACAGAGATATGCTCAGAATGACACTTTTGTTACCAGCAAGGAATTTAGCTGCTCACAGGACTCAAGTCAGCCAGAAACCCGCTCAGTTTGCTCTCTAGAGTTGCAGTCTTCCCACTGCAACATTTGCTAGTAGCATCTTTAAAGCCAGCTGCCACTGCAAGGCACATCTGTGCCTGGACAAAGACAGACAGCAAACTACTCGTTTGTACTCCACGGCACATCAGGAGGAGCTGCCAATACAGGGGACTGTGAGTAACTCATCCAGAAGCACAGGTGGATTTCTCCATCCTCTTGATCTTCCCTTCCCAACAAAACACCTCACTTCCTTAAACAAGAGGCAAAAAACAAAAGAAAGAAGCCAAACCACAACAAAAACCACAAGACATTTGCATGCACACACATTTCGGAGGCTGTCCAAAGTGTCTCAGCTCACAGGGGATGGTGGCTGTATCGGAGGATCCCCGCCTGCCTGCCATGCTCTCACCCTGCTTCCCACACCAACTCCTTGCTCACTTCAGTTTCCACAGATGAAGACGTGAGAGCTTTCCAATTTCTGCTCACTACTCTTACGTTAAGGTGGTAACTAATCCAGTTCTTGTTTCCAACATGTATCACATCCTCGTACTCACCTTAAGGCATCCTGGGTGTATTATTTCATTACAAATGGAGCATTCCATTAGCATGAGATTAAACTTGCTCTCCTCCTCTTCCACGGTGTCCTCTTTCCCAGCTTCTCCACACACCAGACACACGGCGGTATGAGGCAACACCGGCTGTTTACACACATCAGAAAGAAGTCTTGATCAGGACAGGGAAGACATGGAAACAGAATATAGCGTGCATGTACGGTATCCTCATTTCAAAGAGGAGATAAATGGGGATTAATCGTGCAAACTGCTGAAGGCTCCAGCCCAGCAGAGCAGAGAAGGCAAGAAAAACTGGTAACAGCCAGGGCTGGGTACCCAGACCGAGCATCACAGGACGTGTTTCATGGAATGGAAGTGTCCTCCCCGTGGCAACACAGACTCACGGGGCATCCCTGGGTGGATGGAAATGGGTTTTTTGTGGGTCCCCTGGACCTGCGAGCTGACAGACATTGGCATGCAAGTCACTTCACTGGAGTACAATGGGAGGGAAAAGACACAACCCAGAACATCACTATTCACGTCCATTAAGCTCCACAATCCGAGCAGCAATTTGGCAGCTCCCCTATCGCACGAGCAGGGCGGACAGATGTTACGGGACCCAATCCAGGTCTCACAGCAAGCCCACAACAGAACCAAGAGCAGACCTTTTCCTGACTGACAATCTATTATTGAGGGCCTTGCTCCCCACCTAAGCACTGCAAAAACACACTGCACAGACACTTACACTCCTCTTCTGCAAGTGTCACAAATGAGAAGCACACTGATTTTTTTTTTTCCTGTTTTTTTGCTGAGGCAGAAAGGGAACTGCAGCATCTCACATATGTCACCCATGTCAAAGCACTGAATGCCAGTCTAATTAAAAAGCCACCTTTGTGCTAATGAGGAACAAACTTCTGCTTTGAGGCAATACATAAGCCTCCTTACAAGGAAGAAAAGGAAGATGCTTGTAAGAAGCTGGCTGTAATGCGAAATGCAATCGATTAGGTTGCAAGTCCTTAACTATTGAGCAGCCAGAAGCAGAGATGTGTCTTTTCACATCAAGGATCTCTTGTGCATGCAGTGAATAAAATCCCTGAGTGGATACCTGCACACCAAACCACATCCATGCAGCAACAGTGCATCTTTCAGCAAGTTTCCGACAGGGAAAAACGGAGCTGTAGTGAGCCATGGGAGTGCAGTGTGCTGCCCCACACACCAGCATCTGATACATCAGCTACAGCAACACTTCCCTGCTTTCTCATGCCAGAACTTACCCACGCTCCATTTTAAAAGCATTCTGCAAGTGATACTTAATTCCCACCCTTCCTCCAAGCACAAAATAGGAATCCCCAGGATCCCACTGCACCAGCAGGTAAGCCAGAGAGAAGCCGAGTTGTCCAGAACCGTAAGAGCTCTATCCACTTGTTCTGTCCGGTCTCCCACACAGGTATTTATATCCACACACAGAACAAACATTCCAGAAGCAGTATGGCTTTTCTTGCTGGGAGCAAGGGTGTCCAGGGAACCTCCTCTGTGCCCCAACCAGCCCTCTCCCGCTGATGGGCTGGAACAGCAGCCATGCTCTCACAACTCATCCTCCCAGCACAGAGCCCCACACTCCCTTCAGATCTATTCAACGCAGCATAAAGTGTCCCAGGCACTCCTGCTTCCTTCCTTGATTGAACCAGTGATGCAGAGGAGTTTCCTGTTCTCCGAACAGCACTACAGGCTCTCTTAAGGCTTCTGAGTTTAATGAAAGTCTGCGTCTAGTTAATATTGTCAAAGTTATTAACCAGAGGAAAGCACAATCCCAGAACTGCAGCAATCATTACTTCCACAGAGCCTTGCTTCGGTGTTTTGGGTTTCAGGTTTTTTTTTTGGCTGGAGGCTGTTGGATAGGTACCACGATTTACTACTACTGCAATTGTTAGAGAACATAATGAACAAGAGCAGAGACAATAGGATCGCTTATAGAAATGTAAAGTGCCATTAAAAGTTACAACAGTTCAACTTGTTGATTTTCTACACTTTTTCTGCTCTAAGGAAGTCTGCAATACTCCCGCTGCTATTGACACAAATGGGAACCCACAAAGGGCAGAGACATCTTCTTGAGTGCGTGCAAGGGTGGGACAACGAATCAAATCACTCAGTGACTAAGTCCTGCGCTCCAACCATGGCTCCTGGAGACCAAACTGCAGGTACCGAGAAGAAAAATCATTCCTTAGAAGAGACAGGATGAGAGGATGACTACACTCAGCCAGGAGAGAACCCAGCTCATCTCCAAAAGGCTCAGCTTGTGTACCAAGAGTGAAACAGCTTAGCATGAAAGTTTCCTTCATCAGTCAGGACAAGAAAGCATGCTGCAGCCTTAATTCAATCCCTCCACTAAAAAGGCAGCATGATTTCACTATTTCTTCCCTCTGGAGAATAATAAATTCTTCATCCATGCTGTTCAATTCATGCCACACTCCAGGAAATCAAGTGTTCAAAGAAAAGACACTTGAGCTGCAAAAGCACTCTGCGGAAAGGTAGATATTCTATGTATTTTACTGAAAGATCCAGCAGAGCTGAATCCAATCCTCTGTGTCAAGAACAGCACGTGGCTTAGAACAGGACATGGAGTGATCTACCAGGAGCAACTACTGGGAACCTTAAGTGCTTATCAGTTTTTTATCAGTGTCAGACCAAGTCATTTAATGCCTCCACTTCAGTTTCCTCATCAGAATTAAAGAAAAAACAAAACCCTAAGTGAAAGTAATTGTAACACGAGTTAAATCCGTATGGATGGGGTGATACTGCAGCTCTGAATAAACAACATTCCCTTCCTTAAAAACAACAACATAAACCCAAACCCTTAACAACAGCATAAACAAGACCATCCAAACAATTAACAGAAAAGCTAAAGCAAATTTTTACCCTTGAATAGGGGCACTGTGGACATGAGACCTGAGGAGAAGGTCCGCAACAGGCAGTATGAAAGTAAGGAAGAATAATCTGTCAGTAATTGTTTAATACAAAGCTATCACTTATGGCTCAAGAAGCTTCTAAACCATGTAACACGGGAGCCCAGGAAAATGTCTTTGACTGTTCTGGTGCTCATCCCCCAACAGCCATTTCCAGTCCCTGACGAAGACAAGACCCTGGCTTGATGGTTCTTTGGCTCATCTGGACCAGACCCTCTCCGATATGCCTAGGTAACAGCAAACAAATTGAAGTTCAGATCTTGAGTAGCCTGCAGCTGGGGTCACCCATGCCAAAATCTTGGAGGATGCCAGTCAAAGATTTTTCCATATCTTAAGGTGGTTAAGTAGTTAAGATGATAAAGATGGTTACAAGGCAGCTTTACTCAGAAAATACAGAGATCCAAACAGGCCTCTTCTCCCTTTAAATCAGAACTTTCCATTCTTCCCATTCTCCCCCAAATCCCAGAATATCTATGTGATTTGGGTGCCAATTTCCAGTGCAGTGATAACCTTCCCACCTACCTTCCACACAACTGAGAACCAAACCCATGCTACTTCTAGGAGTATTCTAGTTTTAAGATTTGGGGGGCGATAGAAGGTGAAGGTAAGAAAATATCTGAACTGAGAGGGTGGGGACTCCACTGTTCTGCCCCACGCACTTAAGAGACTGCTTAGAGCAGAGTTCAGTTCCACACCTTGTCCCCAGGAGACACAGGAAAGAGAGAGACACAAAGACATAGGAAAGAAATTTCCAAATCAGCTGTAGCAACAGGTACACTTACTGCAATACACTGCCTCATAATGCAGGACTGTTTCATCCTGCCAGGTCCCCCAAACTTCTTCATGTCCTTGCAGAAGTGACACTCGCCGCACTCTGTCCGCAGACACGCTTCGCACTTGCGGCATCGCGTCCTCCTCCGACGTGCTCCAGCGGTTGTCCGGTTAGCTGCGAGCTTCACCGCGGACGCAGTGCCCAGCTTCCCCTTGGGCCGCCCGACTGCCCTGTTCTGAAAGAGCCAGACACACAGAGTTAATGACACATCATCCACCATCCAAACCACAGAGCTGCTTCGATGGAAAACTGACGGATCTGTTAGAACGGTACATGGATGGGTAACGCGCACCAGACGCGTCCAACCACTCTTGTAGCTAAAGGAGTTCCACCACCTTTTGAGGAAAAAATACATCATAAAAAGGCAAACCAGCCAAGGCAAGAATGAGAGATCCCAAACCTACAGCAAGCCTAATTCATGGAGAATCAACTCATGCACAGCTCAGTGCAGGACCAAGTCCCAAGTGACACGCTTGGCTTAGGTCAAGATGCCTTCTGCACCACTGCAGAGCTCTAAGGAGCTCCCAGGACTGTGCTGAGGTTAAGTGAGGTCTACTTTCCTCTGCTAGAAATGGAAGAATCCAAGGAGGCAGTAAAAGTAATTTTGAGGTTAGGTACAGCAGAGGAACATTCAGCAGCAACGGGTCAGGCCACAGCAACCAGGAGAGTATGAACTACTGTCAAGTGATAAAGTAGGAAACAAACCACAAATACTACAAACCCCTTCCAAAGCAGCTCCCTTCATATCCAATACTAGCAAGTGCTCAGAAATAGAACACTAACCGATGCTGCCCAGAGGCTAAAAAGGGCATCCCAGGTCTAGATTTCAATGACCTGTAAGGCAGAAGCTAAAGGAGCATGAAAAGATTTTAAATTATTAGGTTAACTACACCATATTTACTCTGTACATCTAAATTTCATGTTTCCATCAGAAACTCCCTGTTAAACACAAGAATTTACAGCTCAAGCCAAACATCACTAAATATCATGTAACTGTCCAGAGACAATTATGCAGGACTTGGCTTGGCTCATCCTTACCACTGACAGCTTTCTCCATCAAGGTGATAACAGAACTGCAAAGCTCCTCTGGTTTAGCATTTATACAATTTTTCCCCTTTCTGCACATCTCAGCATATGACCAGACTGGGCAGTTTCACTTTCTGTTCCTGCTGCATCCTGGGCAATCACCAAGGCAGGGCAGGCTGGCTCTAGAAAGCCATGCAGAATTCCCACTGCAGTTTTTGAAGGGTATGGAAACATTCTAGTTGGTAGGACAAAAGCTTCCCTAAATGTCCTGCTATACAACCCTGAAGAAAAGCCACATTGTCGAGTGTGTGATCCTGATCTTCCTCCCAGCTGGCTGAGCAAAGCTCCAGTGGCTTTCTTCGGATGCAGAAGAGTGTTGATATTTTAAGAGCCTCCATCCTAGGAACCTCAGTGCTGGGTGGGAAGAGGAGCTAGGAGCTAGACCTCTTGTCTTCCTCTCCCACAGCCCTCCTATCGCAACTGAGCTGGGACAAAACATCCCTTGGTCAACGAGGCTACACAAATTTCAGCAAGTTTTTGTTCTGCTTGCAGGCTGGACCACACTGTGCTGTGTGAACAGCCAAGTGCAGCCTCCTCCCCATCAGAGCCCGGGATTTCAGATCAATTTCAGACACTCTAAAGAATAAATATTTACCTTTTAGACCAACTTCTCAGCCTCTCAAGGATAAAGTCAGCTCTGCCAGGACTGGCTTAGAGGCAACCTAGATAAGAGATAATATCCTTCCTCAGCATGAATCACTCTGTTCTCTCTATTAGTTCTCCTTCCACTAGCAAGGGAAAGGAGACACGAACCAAAGGCGAGACAGCAGCAGGACCAAGTGAAACCCAAATAAGTGATTCCGCGTGAGCATCCGACTCCTTCCCACCAGCTCTGAACACAAAGTTTTTTTAAGAGGCAAACGTCAGCTACAACACCATCAGAATGGTCTTTTTCAAGGATCTCTTTCAAGGAAAAATCAAACTCTATACTTTTCCAGCTGAAAGACAACTCCTGATCCTGCCAGGTAACACGAGCCAAGTGCTAATTCCGAGGACAGCATCTGAAGTGCCAGGACACAGCGGAGATGCAAGCGGCAAAAAGGCATCGCTTCAACACAGGGCTTGAGAATCCTTAACAAAAAAAGAAGACAGGGAGGTGAAGGTGCAAGAACAAGAAGCCGGAGCAGACCACACAACTTGGATTTCCTCCCAGATCACCAGCACACAGCAGAGGTGCAGACCTCTGATCTCGCTGTACGGAACCTCTCTCACCTACTCCTAAGGAAACCCGAGCGATCGCGCCAGCCGGGCTCCGACCAACTCACCAACTGACAAATCCTCAATCCAAGCCACGTTTTCACTCCAGGATGTCGCAGCCAGCAAGACCAGAGAGGCCTTGCAGGAATTCCCACTAGTATCTAGTTTCAAGGGGCTCCAAAGCGGTTGCTTAAAAACCTCCACAGAAGAAAAGTCTGGCCTGTGGGTTGCTATCCCAGGAAGGGGCTGGGATTCAAGGGGGTAGAAGGAGCCTCCAACATGACTTGGGGTTTATTTAGCACGTGGCAGACAGCCAAATTCCAGGTTGATGTTAGTGAAGAGATGCTGCAGGATTTCCAGCTCAGACTGCAGTTTTACAACATACCAGCCCTGGTAGCCAAACCAGGTAGAGATTCCCACCCCAGGTCCTGTTCCCATCTCCGTACTGCAGTCCACCACCCTCCCAGCACAACTGCACGTTTGGGTACTGGGAGTAAACCTAAGCCATTGAATGCAATACACTATGAACTACAAAGCCACACACAAATCATGGATTTGGGACCTCTCTCCCACCCCACCATGGTTGAACACCCCCATCCCTCAGACAGGCAAGGGCACAAATTCACAAAGTGATTTTCAGAAGCACTGAACTCCAAACCACACCAAAGTCAACAGCATTCCAGGTGGGTGACAACAGGGGGGTCATCAGCAATTCCAGGGGGCTGGGGGGGTCATCAGCAATTCCAGTCTCTCAAGAGGGCTGTGTAGGTCCGGGAATAAGCCCAGGTGTGACACTTCCAACTCTGAACAAACCCTTAGGAAATGCTACCTGGAAGAGGCACTGCTTGGAGCACTGGTTTATCCTGGCTATGGACAAACATTTGGCTGATGGAAGCTTTCAATCTCCCTTACAGGCACCTTACACACTTTTGCTGGGTGTCATCTCCCTGCTCAGTGGTCACCAAAACACCACCCAGCATCACCAGGGTCAGAGCCAGCAGAGGCACTGAGGGCCTCTGCCCTGAGCACAGCTCTTAGTACAACAGAATCACAACTCTGATGTTTAGAGCAACAGATTTCTAACCTTCAGGGTTGCAAAGAATAACTCCAAACCTTTGGAGACAACACTTTAAGAGCTATCAGCTGTGAAATGCAACATTAAGTAGGTGCTGATGATCGCCAGCTGCTATCCCAACACCAACAGGGCTCTGTTGGAGTTGTCACCAGGCAACTTCACCTACAAACTCCTCTGTTCTGGAGAGGAAAACTAGCTGCCACTGTGAGCCAGTCCAGGAGGAAGGGGGTTCTGGTGCCAGAAGCAAGGCTGACAAGGCCTGCAGTCTAGAAACTGACTCTTCCACAAGTGGCCTTGACCTGGGCATGGGTCTTACTCCTCCACTCAGCTTCAGTGACCTGCTGAAACCCAGCACCACACCATGGCTTCAGACTGAACATCTCCCAGAAAAACCCAGGGCCATGTGCTCTGCCCTTCTGAAGAGCTCATCACACCGCCAGCTTGGTGAGACCCGAAGCACTTCACTTCCTAACCAAGCACAATCTGAATAGTTCATGTATCCACTGGATAAATCTCTTCAAGACATCTTCCATCTGCAGTGTTCATTGCTTCAAGGTGCTGTGCCATACAAACACATCCCTTCTGCTGGCCAGACAGGGGTGATTTCTTTCTGTAACACATGGACAGATCCCGATTATTCTGACCTGCAGTAGTCTGACCAAGTCCATGCAACAGTAACAGCACCAAAAGATGAGGACCCAGGGATTCCTGGCGTGCCAGTCCTGTGCTTAGACCTTTACATGGAACCGTATACAATTAACAGAATTAAACCAGACAAATTTAATTACCAATTGTTTCTTTATAACATCTAATAAATAAACACTAGGGGAAAGAAACAAAAAACATCAACCCACAATTCATAACTGTTGTCAGCAAAAACCACCCTAAAGATGCTGGGTCGTGGGCTGACACTGGGCACTGAGAAAGCCCCGTGGGGTGCCACAGCAAAGGCTTCTGGTCATCTATTTCCTTGCCTCTTCCTGTAACGTAAGACACAGAGGGCAAGTTATAGAGGACAAGGGTTCCTGCCCAGAGCCCAGCACTGTCCTGACCCGCTCCAGTTACACATCCCTCCCCTAGCCTCCAACTCTAGGCCTTCCTGCTAAGAAAACCAGTCAAATTGACAATCACCAGCAGTGGTGCGGACCAGCAACTTTACCAGAGGTCTCCAAACAGACCCTGCCATTAACCCTAAACCAGGGGACTGTCACTACCCTGCCTGGCAGGCTGACAGCCTGTTACACACACCCCATCTTGCACTGGACAATCACAACTAAGTTAACGATTCTTCAGCATTAAACCCTTACATCTCTTCAGCAGTTAACAGAAACCCTTGTCAAAGAAAGAACTTAAGAGGAGAAAGAAAGGACAGGGTTATGGGACTGCAGGAATTCAGCGGGGATGAGGGGGGAGCCGGTTTAAGACAGCCAAAATCAGACGCCAACAACACCCCAAAAAGCTGTGCTGGCTGAAGAGCGCAAGCCAACACCATGGATCTCATATCTCTGGCTAAAGAGTATCTGCCCAGAAGTCCACACGTGCAAACACCAGGAGAGTTGTTTTCCTCTAGCAGCAACAGTTTGCAAGACTCACATCACCCATCACTGCCACGCGCTCATGCCGGGGTGGAGGTGTCCTGCAAGACAAGTCCAAGGTCCCCTGCTACGCAAGAAGCATCGCGGGGAAAGGGAAGGGTGGAAGTTTTTCAAGCCCAGCCACCCCCAAAGAGGATCAATCCTCTCTAGATGGTCACAGCTATCACCTCCTCCAATTCATATCTACAAACTTTCTCATCCTCTCCAGCAAAAAGCAACGCAGCTCCTGGTCACCACTGCCAGGTGACCACACAGAGCTCCACTACTGGACAAACAGATCAGTTTCTCACAAGTAAACAGAAAAGTTTATACCTGGCAGGTTCATCTGGGCATCAGTAGACACTCCAGCAGCTCCCCTGCCAGCACAGCTATGTTGTTTAGGGTGTGATAAACTGGCATGTCAGTGCCAACACAAGTGCCCCCGTTTATTTTCCTCTGCTGGTGAGGAGGTAGAAGTTAGGCCTGGAGGGTGGAATGAGATACACTGGCAAAAAATGCTTCTGTAGATAAGCTGCATCCGAAGTAGGAGCTCTTAAAAAGAAAGCCACCAGTAAGTTACACAGACTCGAGGCACCTTGTGCAAATGTGGCTTTGCTTCTTATCGCTACTTCAGGACAAACCCCTCTATGCCAACCCAGGAGCATTTTTCTCAGTCTGTTTACACACGCTGAAGTCTCATGGTCAGAAACCAAACTTCTTCCTACCCGGAGCAACCCAGCACCAGGAGGACACATGCCCCAGCACACGCACACTTCCAAGCCCTTGGTGCTGACCACAACTCCTCCAAACGCAGTAAATCCCACCCTGCTCTCTAATTCAGACATGGACAACAAGAAGATGAATGAAAGAAGAAAGTTTGAGGGACAAAACCCACAGCTCCTACCCAAGCACCCAAGTTGTGCTGTTCAGCTGCACCTGTGGAGCTGATGCCTTTCACCTGTTACACACCAGGGACTGCAGTGGGAAAGCTACACGATACTGATTTGACACATCCCATGTAGAAGAACACGGTAACCACACGTGTTAAAGTGGGCTTGTGTGAACATACGGTTGGGTTTTCACTGCTGGAAATGTTTGGAACAAAAAAGAAACACCACTCCACAGGTCTGCGCTACGTGGGTCGCAGCGTTGGAACTTCCGATCAGACCAAGCCTTTTGAGAAGTCCCACCAAAAGGATCTCCACTTTGTTGCATTTATTTTTGTTCTAAGCTCTTAAGATATAAAAACGCTGTCAAGGCTCAGGTTTTAGAAGAGCTGAAGAATCCCAGAACATAATCAACTTCCCAAACTCCTCCAGTAGCGATGGCACAGCTGGTACAACACACTGAGACCAACCCATGCTCCCAACCATCAGTGCTTTTAAAGAAGCGTACGGTGATCCTACCAAAATGAAGCAGCACATGGGAAAGGCCCGGTGTGGGACAAAGTTTAAGGAACGGAAGGGGGCTGGGACATTTTAACTGCCAGGTGTGGGAGCTGAGCAGTGAATGGAGCCTCAGCACAGGCCTGCACGTTCACACAACCCCCAGAATTGAGCACAGGCTTCACAAAGTTCACGTATCCAAGGCCCAGCTTAGGTTCTAGGGCTGAGACCACACCAGGCCAGTGCCACACATCAACATCTCCCAAGGGTTCCACACCAGATCTACCATGCCTGGGCAGCACCCAACCACCACCAGCCCGGACTCCTGCCTGGCCCCGCTTTCCTGGGGCAAATACGAAGCAAAACAGCAAAGTTATTCCAAACGAGATGGGGTTTGGAGGACAGGCTCAACACCCGGCCTACGCACAGACTTATCTCTAAAAGCAAATCATTGGGCTATTTCAGAGAGCAAAACACCCCGAGTTATGAACCAAACGATCAAGTTTGTGTCTGAACTGCACGCACATGTTTGAGTCTATCCCTGGTGCAGTTTTAATTGCTCGGGCAGTTCTTTGAGAGCAGAAGACAATCTAGAACACATGTTCTGGATTATTTTTCACAGATTACTTTCATAAATTTAAAAAGTTTATCCTCCTTCCCCCAACGAGGAAAAACCAGCCCACCTCCAGCGAGCAACCCCTGCAAGTATTAATAAAAGTTCTCCTTTCATTTCAGCACGGATCCTTCTCTCCACTCCACACCCCGGCCATGGGGAGCTTCTGGCTGTAAAACCAACTCAGCCGAGGTGCCCGGGGCTCAGCACCGGACTCTGCTCCGGTCCCGCACCCTCTCGGCTGTTTGAGGAATCTTATTAGGAAAAAAATAACGATTCTGGAGCCCCAACGCCCTCCCCCGGGGGGAACAATCACACACGGGGGGGAACAATCCCACCCCGGGGGGGGAACCATCACACCCCGGGGCGCGCTCGGCTGCGAGGCCCGCGGAGGTGCCCAACTCCCGGTGCCCCCGGCGGGCGAGGCCGTGCGCCCC
>VZRW01009661.1:303715-351598 GCA_013398125.1 Aegotheles bennettii
GGAGACAAAGGAGCGGCGCGGGCGGACACACGGGCACACACGGGCACACACGGGCACACACGGGCACACACGGGCACACAGACCCCGCCACCCGGCTGGGACGGGAGCAGGGAGCCTCCATCCCCCGGGAGGAGGAGGAGGAGGGCACCGAGCGAACTTCGGGATTTGAGGCGCTGCCCCTGCTGCGGCGGCACCGGGATCCAATGGAACCTGGCGGGATTCGATGGGATCCGGTGCGATCCAATGGGATCCGATGGGATTCGATGGGATTCAATGGGATGCAGTGCGATCCAATGGGATCCGGTGGGACACAAGGCGACCCGGCCCGCAGAGCTGCTCCCCACGCAGGCACCGCACCCCCGTTCCTGCCTGCTCCCCAGGAACCATTCCCAGCCCTGCTCTGCCCAGGTTTTACAGTGAATTCCCCCCCGCAGCACCGAGGGGGACCCCAGGGGTCACAGCAGGGCCAGCACCTGGACACAGATGCTCCTTGGCCCTGCAGAGCTCGCAGCCGAGGCTCTCAGACACACAGAGCCCTGAGAATTGCATTTCCCATTGGATTCCCGGGCCTGCTTTCAGGGGAAATCCCGATCCCATTCCAGTTGTTAGGATTTTGCCTCTGGCTCCTACGCCCACAACACAGAATTGAACATGAGATCAAATATTTGCATGTGCTGAGCAACCAAGAAGCCACAGAGAAGCACATCTTGATGGTCCTTCAGCAGGGGTTTTGCCAAACAAGTTCCACCTCTGTTCCCTGCTCGGAATTATCACACACAAGCGTTGGGCAGCCCAGGAGGAGAGGCAGCAACAGGCAGGAGCTGGCATGGGAGTGAGCAGCCAGGGTGACACCAGGACCCGCACACAGGCACTGGGACACCAGGACCCGCACACAGCCCGGGGGTGACACCAGGACCCGCACACAGCCCGGGGGCGACACCAGGACCTGCACACAGCCCAGGGGTGACACCAGGACCCGCACACAGCCCGGGGGTGACACCAGGACCCGCACACAGCCCCTTGGTGACACCAGGACCCACACACAGGCACTGTGACACCAGGACCCGCACACAGCCCGGGGGTGACACCAGGACCTGCACACAGCCCAGGGGTGACACCAGGACCTGCACACAGGCACTGGGACACCAGGACCCGCACACAGCCCGGGGGTGACACCAGAACCCGCACACACCCCGGGGGTGACACCAGGACCCGCACGCACTCCGGGGGTGACACCAGGACCCGCACGCAGCGTGGCCGCGCAGGTTGAACTGACCCCAGTGTTACACACGTATTTACAGGCGGCTGCTGATAAAGCCGAGTGAATCACGTAATTATGCCACTTCCTTATTTTGAATACCTTAAATACCCGCTCCTTGTTTGCACTCCTGTCCCCTGGCCAGCTCAGGCTCGAGTTACAGGTACAGGATGGTGTTCTCCCAGCCCTGCTCGGAGCACTTCCCTGCAGAACATGATGGGGCGCCCCAGCCCACCGCGGGTTGCGCTCAGCCCCTCTCCTCGGGTTTCTCCTTCCCCCATTGTGTCCGTACACAACCGGGAGCAGAGCGGGAGCAGATGAAAGCTGAGGCACGCCAGGCATGTGCCTAAGGCCTTGGCTTTCGGAATCACAAGGTGGTGTCAGAATCCAGCGTTTTCTGGAGGAGAGAGGAAGGGGGTTGTGGGTGTCTCCATGTCTCCCAACAGGCCTACACAGGAGAGCTTTAAACTAGGAAGCAAGGATAACTGACACATCACAGCAGCAGCTGTGGTTCCAGTATACAGTTGGCCTCCAGCAGAGGCAGAAGAGGTGACATCTGTAAAGGAGATGCTTGGTCCCACATCTGCCCGCGGGCAGACCAGGTCTCCACCGGCCCGTGCAGACTCTACACGAAGCTCGGGGTAACCTGGCTCGTGCTCGTTCACCCCTCCAGCCTTTTGGCTCCATAATCCGGACAGGAGAAAAAAAGAACTTGTGACAACCCCCGAGGACAATCCACCAGTCACACCACAGCAAATTAAATCATGACACAGATCATCCCACTCCTCTCATCTGCAACAAACACCGGTGCTCTCGGTATCTCCATCAGCCTCCCTGGGCTGCAGGAGGCCACCGAGTGTCACCCACACCAAACCTCAGCCACGGGAGAGCGTGTTCCAGTCTGCTGCTCACAACAGCACGGCGACTGACAAACGAGCTCTGATGATCAGGCCTTGCCATAGGAGCAAACACGCCCGCCAAGGAGATCTCAGAATCATTTCCAAACGCTCGGTAAACTTTGCTGAGCTGGTGTTTAAAAAAACTGGGTAGGGTGTGATTTAAAAAGAGCAAATTGGGACTCAGCAGGGGGAAAACGCCACGATAAAATAAACTTTTCTGATTATAATTGCTCTCAAAGAATCTCATCTTGTAGGAGAGCAGCTAACCATTCAGAGAAATCTTTAATACGCAGGGAGAACTATTAAGAGAGCATTTTCCAGCTCAATTCTTTCAGCTTGTCTACACTAGAGAACACTGAATTACAACCAATAGTGAGCAACCCTCGTGCGAACCGCGGGTATTTGACTGGCCCGGCGCAGTTTCCATCGGCTTAGAACACAAAATAAGCAGCACTGACCCCAGTCCTGGCTCTGCACTTCAGCTTCGTGTGCTGTAACTCGGTAATAAATAACACCCTTAATTAAACTGCTGGATGAGCCTTGGTGAAAACTGCACAAAACCAGACAGTGCCTTCTATTCGGAACTGCTCTCTGACTGCGCCTCACCTGAAGTCATATCTAAGTCTCATCAATATCATAATCTTCTCCACAGAAACCAATTATGTTGTCACAAACGGAGACAATAACCTCCAGCGAAGGATGAGCAGCAGGAGCAGATGAGTGCTGAAGAACTACATTTTATTCTCATGCAAACATCCTTAAGTAGTAAAACCAAGGCGGGGGGAGGAAGAGTACAAGCCCTGCGCTGTACTTACTTGCTCCCGAGCATCTCCAGTACCAACAGACTTCTGCCACTGCCACCAGTGCTGAACAGGACCCACATTTTCCTATCAGACACCAAAGTTTATGAATCTGTGATTCTCAATATAAGGTGAGATAAAGATTTTAACGTGGCACAAACTCACCTTTGATTTAACCTTCCCTTGCAACTTTTCACAGATTTTTAAAGATTGTTATATTTGGCTGATGCTAAGAATATTTACATGGAAACTATTGGACAAACCAGCCTCAAACTGGTTTATAATGCAAGTCCTTGAAAAAAGATCTTGTGATTTGAGCTACTGCTGCCTTCTGGAGGCCAGCACATATGTTTTTGAAAAGGAAACCCACAGAGATGTTTATGAATCATGATTCCTGACCTGTATCAGAATAAGGGAGTTATCCAATAGCTTTCAAAGGTTCATTGTTTTGGTGTAAGTGTCCATTCACATGAAATATGATCTTAACTGTTGGGCCTGGGCAAATTTCATGATGTTTTTCTCAAGAGTTCTCGCCAATATTTCACTCATATTCTCAACACTAACAGTGACATTCTGACAGCCTAAATATCCATCTAGTACCATGATCTTACTGCTTCCTAGTATCTATTTTATCTGAACTATGACATGAGAGTAGTCATCAGATAACACTGAGTATCCATCACAATCTCTTTAATAAACAGTCTGATTGATCCACCTTAGATTAAATGAAGTAACTCAAGATGAGATAATACTTTGATCGCTCCCTCCACGTGCCTGCTGCACGTACTTCCCCGAACCAGTGTCCAACACAGGAGAAGCAAAGGCAGCAAGGGCTGTACAACTGTCTCTCAAAGGCCACCAACCATGGCCTGTTACTGTGCAGTAGAGGAGCAGCACACAGAACAGCACAAACCCTGACAGAATGTGCTGGCAGTAACTCACTCAGTCCACCTCTCTGAAAAGCCTTCAAACCAAAACACATCCCCTCAAACCCCAACACCCTGTCGTCTTAAAACACCTTCAAAATATAATCAATAAGCCCACAGAGTAGCGAAAGCTCCGAGTTCATCTACCACACAAGACACAAGCACTGCATCTTGGGAACCTACTGGTAAATAACTGAGGTCTTCTATCTTCACAGCATCAAACTGGTGGAAACAGAGAGGTACCAACAAACCCAAACAGTTCATGACATCTGGATTTACTCTCTACAGGAAGAGCTGTGGCATGATTGGGACTATCCACTGGGAAATGAGGGAAATCCTGCCATGCCTCCTTCTTCTACAGATCCTTATGCCACCAAGTGTTCCCACAGCACAGTTTGTGTCTCCAAGAGCCACCTGTCAGTGAACACAAGAACTAGACAAATAAGCTCCTAAGATGATAAGAAGTGACTGCCACGCTGTGGAGGAACATGTAAATAGATATGGCTGCTAGCTGAAAGAGTGGATTAACCAGAATACATAACCTGCTTCCCTGTAAGTGGCTCAGTGCACTCTGACGCACAGCGCAGAACGTTCTACAACAGCCACTTGTGTCCAACATCTGGGCAGTGGCTTGAAAAATCGAGAGACCAAAGCCAAACGTTTAGAGGCAAACAAATGGTATAAGCAAAGGAAGAACAGTTTTCCTCACGAAAGCTCAGGTGCTCTGCTGTCACCTAAAAACCTGACAGGGATTTGTAGGAAAACATCCAGGACATAAATAACCAAACCACACTAGAGTAACTCTGAGTCGCTTTGCCTGGATCACACCTCCTGAATTCCTTTTGTTAGATCTGCTGATTTTCAAAAAAGAGAGCACTTCTGTACCTCTTCTATCTGGTGCCTGCAGGAAAGTCATGAAGTTGAAACAAGACCTCATTTACATTCTCGGCAGACTTTAATTTCACTGTGCTATGGAACTAAAGGGAAGCCATCTTCTCGGGGACAGAACATACAATTCAATTTTGTTCTGAAAAGTGCAAGCAGGATTAATGTCCATAATTGCGCAGCGCGTTCTGGGGAGTGACAAACGCCTTCCCACTGCTCTGCCAACGCGCTCCGACCCAGAAACAAAACTATTACATCTCACTATGAAACTCAGAGCTCGAATGGTTTTAATGTCGGGGTGGGGGAGAGCACAAGGATGCTGGAATACCTAAACCAGGTTCAAACCTTAGTTTTTTGTTTGGTTTTGTTGGCCAACTCAGCAATGAGTGCAGTCAAGCTCCTGGTGATCAGATTTGAGACCTGTCGACTCATTTCACACACACTGTATAAGAAAAAGGTCTTAAGAGTAAAGCAGTTTCCATCAGCACTTGTACTGTCATGAATTAAAGAGAAAACTGCTATCTTGAAAAATGGCAGTCAAGACCCAGTCGGGAAAAAAATCCCATTACTGAATATTCATGTATATGGTAGAAGAATGACCATGGGGAAGAACACATAAGTCTTCTCATATGATACTTGGAGCGCAACGGTTTGAAAAGAGAGATGTCTGTTAATTTTTTCCAATCAGTTCAAATTTCTACTCAGAGTCAAAATGGCTCTGATTTACCTGTTTGATGTATTAATCACATGAAGCCATTGGTCGGGTTTCAAAGCAAGTGGCTGAGAGTTGATAAGAAAGGAAATATTAAGCCAAAGATGGAAGATTAAGAAGGTGCTCATTCAAGTCCTTGCTATTTATAATTACTCCCTGAAGGGACACAATATTTCAAGCACAGCCTCTTGAGGTGAGAAATAATCTGTCAAGTCACTGGGCAAAGCTTTTAGAAAAATACTGAGGCAATACACAGTGAAGCTCTTTGGGCACCTTACGTATGATACACACACAGAGAACCCTGAAACTCCTCTGGCCTGCGTGGAGTCACCGCAGAAATGGATTTGTCTTGAAGACTTCTGCTTGCAAGAGACTGAGCTACTGTGGGAAGTCCCCTAAAAAAAATAAACCCCCCAAACCTCAACTGTGTGGTTTTGTTTCTTAATGGATTTGTCAGGAACCAGAACTGGGATCTCTCTCTGAATAAACTTCAGCTCTCTCCTACCACATGGCATCCACTACCCCCCTACAATGTGAAAGAACGAAAATTATTCAAAATTATTTAAATCACTGATTCCAATCACAATTTAAATCAGTAAAGAGAAAAACAAATGTAAATTGATTTTAATCCTCCTTTTCCTTTGTACTTATTTTCTGGAAGAGAAATTAATTATTAGCATCTGATAACTACCAAGAAACGTCTGATTTGCAGTAGATTATGAACTTCATAATCAGGCCTTTCTATCAACAAAAACAATTCACAACACACACACATTTGTATATGCAAATCTTCTTGCAGAATATTGGCATTTAAAACTGTTGTTGACACCAAGCAGAGTTCAGGCAGTGATGTGTGAGATCAAACACCTTTAAACTGCTGCCTGGCAAGGACCAAACGTGACAGTTTGAATTCCTTTTTTGCTCCTGTGCTGCTTGGAATGACTGATGTAAAAGTTATTTGAAACTCCATCAGAGAAACACGTCGTACAATACAGAATTCTTTTGCTGTCTTGCTGCCTTCCCACACTCCCCCCAGGTATTTTCTTACACTAAGACTCAATTTTTACATTAATTCTTAAGTGCTTGTTTGTAATTGTCAGTATTTGCTTCCTAACACCCGCGTATCCCCACGGGAAGGGCCCTGAGTGGGTCTCCTGAGACACTGGGCTGTCTTGGGGAATTTGGCAGCGTTTTCCCACTGCTACTAGGAGGAATGTAGCTTTCTTGGTGGTAGCCCCCGGGCAGGCTCCTGCAACTGATGCTGTTTTGATGTTGTGCCATTTATACGTGCTCAGATCTGTTTCAGACACCACTCCGGTTAAAAACACCAATTGCTGTAACTAGTACCTCACTGCTCCTGCTTCTGTGGGTGGAGCTGGCCCAGCCGTAGCTATGGTAGGAATTCTTAGTAAGCAAGCAAGTAAAAACTGGAAGTATTTATTCAAAGGTTTTCAGGAATGTTCTTTGTCCACCTAGCACTTCTCCCCCGGAACTTAAAGAAAACCTGATGTAAAACAATGCTCCACACTTCTCAAATATCACATTGGTTTCAAGTTGAAGTTTATCAAAACACTTGAAATTATGTTTTTACCCCCTAATTTCTGCATAAAATCAACTTTGTCGTGTCCATTGATTCTTACTCCATTTACTTGATATTTCTGAAGTTCAATCCAATGCATAATGTTGCATATACATTCATAAAATTGGAGCCATACATATAGAAGCTCTGTTACACAGAACCTGGTATGTCTTCTTCCCTTCCCAGCATTTTTAATGTGAAATATCACGAAAAGGGAGAAAGTTCCTTGCTGGAAAATGGCAGCAGACACATGAATGTGCCCAAGGAATCTATGGGTTCCAGCTCTAGAAAGGCTGACTAACACCACCGCCTTTGATTTTTTAAAATACAAGTTATTTCTAAGACTCTAATAACCCTTTCCATCACCAGTCATCTACTGTTTTTCTTGTGTGCCGTTTAGTTCAGTCTATGAACAATGATCAGAAATCTTATTTCCAGCCTAAATCTATTTATGGTATGTTTATACTCACTTGTTCTCATGCCAACATTGTCCATTATCTTAAATAACTCTTCTCCTCCCCTGGTGTTTATACTCCCTGAAGTACACAACAGTCCCCTCTCCCTTCAATTTTGTTGTGCCACGCTGAAGAGGACATGTTCTCTGAGTCTCCACGCTTAAACATCTCATCTTGAATACTCTGAGTTGTGGTGGAGTCCCATATCCACCCTCATCTCAAAGCTACCTATAGTAGAACTAGAACAGAGGACTGAGAAAGATGATCAAAGGCATGGTAGGGTTTGTGTACCAGAAAAGATCCAACTTGCTGGTGTTTTTCACTTGGGGGTAGGAAGGGTGGGAGGAGAGGGAGGGGAAGATGATTGAGAAGCAGTAACAGAGACATAAAAACAAATGGACAGCACAGAGAAGGTAAACAGGAGACTTCATTCACATTTCTCCAAACGCATGACACGGAGGGCACCGAGAGGATTTATGATACTACGGGTGAGATCTGGAACAACAAAAGGAAGTGCTTATCTACACAGAGCTTTATTAAACTGCAGGGGACACTGCTACAGGACGCTACCAAGATCAAAAAGATCAACAGGTTCCACAAATTATTAGGTAAATTCAGAGGAAAAAAAATGAAGCCGAGCACACTAGACACAAAAGATGAAGATACAATCTTCTAGCTTCACTGGGAAGATAAGCAGAGGAGAGACTGTCTGCTCTGATGGGGTTCCACTAGCTCAACGGTTCCTCAGCCACACTAACCAGCCTTTCACTCTGCCTCTCAAAGGTTAGCTCTTACGAGTTAATCCTCCTTTTTCAGACACATGGACGTATCTGTATCTGTAGAATTCTGCAGAAAGATTTCTAGAAAAAATAACGGGGTAAAAAATAAACTGCTGAGAGACAGAACTTGCTAATGATGGGAACTGGATGCTGCCCATGATAACAGGCAAGTGGACTAAAAAACCCAGAGGGTCCCTTTCAACCCTGTGCCCACCCACCATCACTCCCCAATCCAAAAACAACAAGGAAAATATCTCTCAGGCTGTTTTTTTGCTTTCTTTTTTTTTTTATGATCACTTTTTCTTCCTGGTTCTCATGCACTGATACTCAGCTCTCAGCAGTATTTGCATTGCCAATTGCAGGGAAGGTTGGTTTGGTTTTTTTTAAAATAATATTCCAGTTAAAACTTCCATACTAATTAATAGTGCCCCTTTAAATAAGGATATTATTACCATTTCCTTATTATGCTTTTCAAGTATCTTCTCTTAAAATCAGCAGATAAAAATTACATGGCAGATGAATGGGCATCAGAAACACAGCCCCATATTGCAGCACTGTTAACCAGTGACTGGAAATTACACCTCCAACTCCTGCTCACAGCCAGACCTACATATATTTGAACACTTGCTATCATTACAAATGCAGTGGCCTTAGGTTTGTGCCAGGTAAGAGACGAAAAGCTGGCTCACACTCTTCATTTCTAACTCTTCACAGAACAATATTTTAGTTCTTTATAGCTGCTCTTCATAGACAACTAAAGATCTTTATCACAATAAAAACAGAAGGCACTGCCACAGAGTGTAATTACATGCTACTATAGTTGACTGTTGACTTCCAGAAATAGGAGATGGTTTGAAAAATGCATGGTTTCTGCTTGGGCCATGCTCTGAATTCCTTAAATGAAACACTATCCCTAATCCCTGTGCAGAGAAAATGGGAACTCGTATTGTAGGGTTGAAAAGATCTTGAGAGTGGGCTTCAAGGTTTGGCTTGATGGTGGTCAGCTTTCTGCAGCAGTGATGAGCAATGTGTCACCACAGGGGAACATCAGAACCCTGCTTGCTTTCAACAGCACCCAGAAGCTCACATCCCTGGGATAGGGAAGTGCTCATTTTGTCAGGATTATTTCTCACTCCTCTTTAGTAAAACCCCAGCAGTTCCAGGCAGCACACCCGATGGAGTTCTTCCTCTCAGACAGCAGACTACCACTGCAAAGAGGCTCACAGGTAACACCCAGTGAGTACAGATTCCTGCTGCACAAACCCTGGCAAAGGAATGGGAATGGGGTCTGCACACCCACAGCTGCGCCCGCGCTCAGCAGCCAGCTGGGAAAAACGTGCTGTCTGGTCAGAAGGTGCATGAACTGCCAGTCAGCCATCAGGACAAGCAGGCTTCAAATATCCAGCTAGTCCCACATTTCTGACCCCCTAAAGAGGCCTAAATAAGGATCACTATACATATCCTAGGATCACTGTACGTATCCTAGGATCCTTGGCAAAGTCAAACATTTTGGTAAACAAATCATTATCAGTGGCTTCTTTGGAAAATTGTTTTCTCTGTTTTCTCTTACTCTATAGCTTAAAGAATAAGGGAGGCTCTTGCTGCTTCTGAAAGAGCATTTGCAATAAAAAACAACAACAAAAAAAAAGGTGCTTACTGGAGTGTAATTATCAATAAATTAGAGAAAGTATAAAAGACCCAAAAATGCTCCATAATGATCAGTAGGTATGACCTGGAAGAGGTGCCTATGAATCACACACCGCTTCCCTGCTGCCATAAATAACAACAGTTCATACAGCTTACTACAAAACTTCCTGCTGAAGATGACAGAGATCTTCATAAACATTCATTTCACCTCACAGCCTCCCGGGATGGGAAGCACCACCTCCATACAGAGAAGCAGCAATGTGCCATTCACCTCCTGCAACACAAGGAGGCTGCAGCAGAGCTGGGAACAGAAGGCAGACCCTTGCCTCCCATTTTGTACACTAACCACAAGAGCATCAAATGTCACCCATTTACTTTATCTCTTCACAAAAACGTTTCTCATCGTTACTTCTGTTTCTTTTCCCAGTGAGTAATCATCTTTGCCAGTGAACTGCAGCATAACTGACAGCCCCAGATGCCTTTAGGAAGGGTAGACAGGAGTGATGCAGCCACAACACATGCATGGGTCTTCCATGTACTCAGTTAATCTTGCCCATTCCACCTTACCTGCTGTGAACTGTGATTTAAGGGGAGTGATTCAGGTGTTTCTCCCCTAAAACCCAGAGTTTCACAGTCTTCAAGCAGTCTGTGCACAGAACTGTGCACACTGTTTGCATGTCACCCCAACAACAGCACGGAAACTGTGACTCAGTTTTAAAGGGAAATATTATTTGCTGCTTTGAAAGTAATTCAGACTATTAAGTCAACATCACTAAGCCTGTCCCTCCACAACTTGGGTTATTCACATATGTTAAGATATTCCCTGTCCCTATTCCAGGGATCTCCTACTTTAGTAAGAGTTCTCTGCCCCTCCTCTATGCTTTTCCCACTCCACCCCTTTTCAGTACTTGCCTCTCTCCTCATCTTGCTCTCTCGCTGTTTCTACTCTCTTCTGCTCCTTTCTTTACAGTAATTTCCATTTTCTTTGAAATGTTTTGGCATTTAATGCTGGCTTTATTCTTCCTTCTCCATCTGCTGCTCTTGTCTTTCTAAATCTCTTCTGGAACCTTCTCTTGGGAGAAAGCAAGAGCCACGTTTTCCATTTATTGCCTCCTCTTTCTGGATTTCAGTTCCCCTTTTTTTTTGTACGGATTTGGAACCAGGCAACCCTCCTCTCCCTGGAAGCTGAGGTACCAGCTACAGTGTCTTCTCACCTGCCCCACAACAGCTGGTACCGTGCTGTATCGTATCTCCCATTCCCCTTTAACACCAGTATCAGGAAAGGCACTGTTCAGTATTTGGCATTTCTCCTATATACTACAAGAGCAATATTACAGAAAGCAAAACTACCAGTATGTTTTGCTCCCCTGCCTTCTGCTCAACATCCATGGAATCTTCTGGCCATGGAGTCTTGCTCCATCAGCTACAATTGAATTTTAAAGGGAGTTTCCCCCCCCTTAAGGGTTTTCATCTCTGTAAAATCTTCTATTTCATTATCAGGACTTACAGGGAACAAAGGAGAAATAACCAAGCTTAACTACTAACGCTGCCTTCATGCAGATCTCCACTATATTGTCTTTCCAATCTATTTTAATTTGGGACTCAAAGGCTCAGCTCAAGGATGTGTCTTCCTAACATGTTCACTCGGCCTCTGCTGCCAGGCGAGGGAAACAGCTGTAAGGTGGAAGATGCCATGGACGTTTGCCAGTCAGAAGCACAACAACAAATTCCTTTTGGGCAACATTCAGCCATATCTGCACGTGCACCTTTTAACTAAAACACAAGACACAACACAAACTGATCACAGATTAAGCAAAGTGAATACGAAGGGAACGGTGAAAGGATTTCTGCTGGTGGAAATAACCCAAAATTTATAAACTTCAATCTACAGCCTTGCTGTGAAAGCCATCCTCATATTTATTAGCTGATGTGTTTAATTGTTTGCTATTGCACCTCAGCACTGTGAATGATGCCTTCTAAAAGTTTCTGCTTCCAGAAAGGCTGAAGGAAAAGAAGCACCAGAAAGTTACAAAAAAGAATACAGCCAGCGAGATGGATTTTGCAAAGAGGGATAAGATTTAAGTCACAAAAAAATACAAATCCTTTACAGTTCCAGTTATGTTGCCAACACACAGGAATCAAATACAAGAAATGAACCATTTATCAGGGATTCCAAAATAAAGCGAACAAGAACATTAGCAAATGCCAAAGCTTATAAAAGTCTCAAAGCATTAAGATCCTCACTTCTACCACAGGCTCTAAAGATACAGCACAAAAGTCAGTTCTTTCTTAGTTGGCTTTTTTTTTTTTAATATGTTTCACACAACAATTTTCCTTTGGTAACAGCTTTTGCTTTATTCAATGCCCGGAGTATACTCGACTGATGAATGAACAGCAGCTAACAGAGCAGTGGAGTGGAGAATCTGACATCTATCCCTCTCAACATTTTCCTTTGTTGTTTTTAAACAAATAAAGGTTTTAAATGCAAAGCATATTCCCATGGATTTACTACAGCCTAAAAGGGAAATATGTATTTAACAAGATACAACTTATGTGGAACGTGCTCAGCTAAACCCAAAAAGAAACCAAGGAACAGGATCTGCTCATTCCACCCCACTCTCCTCTGGCAGTTTGATGTTTATGGTCTCCTACTTCCCATCTGAAAACAGCAAATTCTCGTGGCTGCGAGCGTTTGTATACAAAGCCATGACAAGTGCAGCAGCACAAGGAGTGAGAACAGGGCAAATAATTCACTCAATTATTTGAAAGTGATTTACAATGGTAACAACAACAACAGATTTTCAGATAGCAGCCTGATTTCAGCTGACCGACCCTTTCAGCATTTCTGAAGAAATTGTGTATTATAAAACTAATTCAGTGAAAAATGAAAGTAAAAATAGAAGTGATGAGACATCTTCTAAATAAGCAAAGCTGCTTTTACAGCATGCTGAATAACTGGAGTGTGGTAAACATACCACTGTTATTTATAACATCCAGCCTCCTGACATTATTCTTCAGTTAATTATTCCAAATTCTTTATAAGCATTAATGAAGCAAGCCTCATGGTTCTGCTGCAAAGTGCAGAGAATTATTCCCATATATAGGAGGAAAAACGAAGATACAGGGACAGAAAATAACCCTCCAAAGTGGCACACTTGTGCAGAGAATTCAGGTCTCATAGTATAAGGGAAAAAGCATCCCCTCATCCAGGTGAGAGCACTTACTAAGCAACCAGTTTGTGGGATTCACACATCTAATTTTACTCAAAAATGTTGCACCAACATTATTACATTTAACCATGACTAGTAAATGGCCAAGACATATCACAGTTTTCTACTGATAAGTAAGGCTCAACCAAATCATTTGTAAATGGAAACTCTAACAATTTCACCCTGCTGAGGCACTTTTATGTTCTGCTTCAACACCTAATCACAAAACCATTAAAAATAACATTTGATGTTAAAAATGCCAGCAGCTGCCAAAGTATCACACACAGCACTTTGTCAGATAATAGGTAAACAAACACCAAGCCCTAGCACAACAATGATTAGTAAGTAATTGTGTCTCATTACCTTTGTGGTCTTCTTGGGCCAGCTGACCACGGGGACACCCGAAATGGCAAGATTTTGGTCATCATCAGCATGTTCCTTCAGTATGTTCTGTTGTAAATGAAAAAGCCTTTATTAACCAGGGAAATATTTCCCCAACTGAAGAGTGCAGAGTTACAGGAGATAACATTCCACCCTGATGGAACATAGAGGGACAAGAGCTCTGCTCATTTGTTACCTCTCTGCAAGTTACTTTTGCTTCCAAGCTTCCAGTTCACACTGGAACTCTCACACCTGTCAGTAAGACCCAAGACAAAGTTTCTTGCAAACCAGACAGTAAAATCAGCCAGGAATCACCTCAAGCATTACAGACTTCTTTAAAATTGCTGTGTCCAAAAGACTGGTGGTTTTCCACTGGTATCAGTCTAATACCAGTATCAATCACCTCTCCCTTTAAATTTCAGCTCACAAAATCCCAAACGGCCCCACCAGGCACCACATCCAACACCTTCTCTCCTAATCAAGACTACAAAAGACCAAGAAGCTGGCTCACACAGCTTCTCCCACTGTGAATCACTCCCATGGCCACATAACTCAACACAGAGGTGGGGAAAACCTCTTTCTAAGCATACTCCATTGTGCAGTTGGGAACAGTCCACACTTGCTTGCCTTGACTCTCTACGTACTCACTAACGTAGCTACAAAGCTCTTCATTTGGAGTCCAGACAGCTGAAAAAGACAACGAATGAAAAAAACAAAACCAATCAGAAGGAGGATTCTGCTGTGCTGCTGAAAACTGAGGCCCAAACAAGAACGAACAGGTTAAGGGGGAAAAAAATGCTCCAATAAAACAAACAAGAACTACAGGTCGGAAATTACCTCGTAAGAGAATCTAGGAGGTAACCCCAGACAATGAAGTTCAGTGGTGTTCCTCCCAAGTATATTGACTCCTTGAAAAAAGCTGAGTTAGACAACAATAGGCACCAGGCTCCCTCAGTCCCCAGTGTGCAATAATTAGAAATTTCACACACTATGCAAAAAAAAAAAAAGCTTAAAATACAGTAATTGTTTTCCTAGGAAGTGCACTTGGAATTCATCTGTAGGCATCCAACTAAAGCCAGCAGCACCATGGCACACTTCAGGCCCCTAGAGCCCAAGCAGGCAGACTAGCATCTAACCAGGGTTTAGACAAGTGTCCCTGGGGCTGGCTTTGTCCCCCTGGAGCTCAAGCAACCTGCTGGATTCAGCTCAATTCCCCAGTCTGTGCTAAATGAGAGATGCTTTACTAATTTACTACTTGCCACAACACCAGCACAGCGCTGCTTCTTCAGATCCAATCATACCAGTAAGGGTGTTCGTGATACTGGTTAGCAACAATAACCCAAATAAGCGCTACCAGTACAAGCCCAGTTTTGCCAGCCTGGCACTGGCTGGTTAGGGGTAAAACCCAGCTTGCCCCAGCCTGGCTCTGAGTGGAGCCTACAAGCATACCTTCAGCTGAAGACCCCAAGTGAAACAGCTAACAACTTTCACATATGGACTAGTCACTGGCAAATTAACTCTTGGCTGAGCTCAGGTGAAGTCAGCACCTCTTTTCTCACCTCCTTTTTATTTTGAGGGAAGGATCACTGTGTTAACCCAACTGTGACCACGTTCTGAACGTTCGCTTTCAGTCCTAGGAATGGAGAGGTCCTTTGTGTTCTCATAGCAAAGCCACAATTCTCCAGAACAAGGCAGCAGCTTGGAAGTCACATAAACAAAGGACAAATTAATCCCTCTTTTCTTTGCTACCCTTAGATTTGAAAGCTTGTAAGACAGAAAAGCTTAACATTTCCACTAAAGGCTGTCAGAGAGTCTGAGTTCAATAGAAAGCAGAGTATATTCCAAGAGCTTGGCAGGATAATGAAGGCTTCTTGTTATCATATGTATCACGTGAAAATACTCCCAAAGAAGAAATGTAAAACTACGCGAGTTTATCATCTCAGCCAGCTGAACACAATGGGTGTCTGAGCAGCAGAACCATAACCAGCCACCTTTCCACTGACTGGAGTGTCAAGTGTCAGCACACAACTGGCTGGAGGAGGCAGACTGCTGCTCACCTGCTTCAAAACAACCAGAGAAAGAAGATAAAGAAAAGCCATGGGGCTCCAGTTAGACAAACACCGTGATGCTCCTCCAGCACAAGGCTGCCTGATTCATTACACTGGAAGGCTGTGGTGACAACAGCAAGTATGAAGGAAAGAAACTGATTAAGCATGTAAGAGTTCAGCTTAGCCATTAATTCCCAAAGCACAGCGAGGAATGACTCCCCTGAAATGCATTCAGGAGAGGGAGTTTTTTTCCTGTCATCAGAATGAGAAGGGGGTAAGATTTCTTGGCAAGAAAAAGTAAGAACATATTTCAGTAGATATCATCTGTCTTGCACAAGAATCTTCTCCTGCTGCCAAGGAGTTGTGGGTATTTGACAAACTCTTTTCTTCAAACTGAGCTGCTTCTGCTCCAGTGGACTTCCACAGTCCCTTCGGAAGGAGGGCAGCAGTTTTGCTTTGAATTGGGGAAGGTCTGTGGCATTATTATGGGGCAGATCTCACCATTCTCTTCCACAGCAGCAGCAGCAAAGGAATCCCCATCCTGCTGGTAACACAACAGAAGTGTTGTGTGCTGGAGGCAGAGGCTGCACACAGACAGGTATCACTGGCAGTGTTTAATCAAAGGTCACAATCAAAGGTCTGCTCAACTCTACCTGCCCTGTGACATGGGATGCAAACTACACCAAGGAGTAAGATGGTTACCTCTATATTCTCTTCTTCATGCACAAGTCCACCCCAATTGTATCTTCAATAGACTGACATACTATTTGGTAGCTAAATATGAAGTGGAGAAGCCACACAATGAAACTCTTCCAATCCCCAAGGCCACCATCTAAGCACAATTACTGCTCGGTGGTTTTTCCCCTCCTATCCCTCACCAGTGCAGGTACTTTTCTAACAGCTCAGCTGCTACTTCATTTTTAAATTGGGAGCAGGAGTTGTTGCATTGTTTCATCCTTCATTTCAGGGCAGGTATATATGGAAAACAAGGTATGACTGCAGGCTGTGTGTACCTCCATCAGCAACACCACCAGCAAGGACGTGAGGCCAACAGCTGCTGTGTCTTCTGGCTGCTCACCCTGCCAACAGCCACACGGCCAAGTCTTCTGTCCTTCTGCAGCTCGGGTCAGCTGAGCACCCTCAGGGAGGGTGTTATCTGCACAGCAATTTCCCCTCACGTTTGCTGCACACACAGCCACAGACGTTTGGACACGGAGAGCATTGCATCTCCTCGGCCGATTGCTCAGATGCCATCTGCTGCGGAGTGAACGCTGCTGTCAGTGACTGCTGCTTGGAGGCCTCTCAGAAGCTTCTCTGGTGGTGAACACAGGTCTCATGTGATACAGTGCCCATACAGCAGAGCTGCAGCCAACAAGGATTTAATTCCCGGTTTCAGCCGAGGGAAGAAGTGCCCCGCTCCCCACATGAGGCCAGTGCTGTGTTCTGTAAATAAGCCTCCCCTGTGCTGCTGCACTCCATCGATCACGGTGACAAATGGGTTCTCAATCCACAGAAGCATTAGCTTGGCACTTCTGGATTGCTGTGTCCCCACCAGACAGTCGCAGTTACTTAGGAGCTTAGATGACGTGTAAGGAATTTACACAGGCTTAGTTTAGTTTTCAGTCTCCCTTCTCATAAGGAAAACAAATTACTTCAGAGAGCATCACCTACTTGACATTAAATAGCTGTGTATAGCTGGAGTTGTATTTACCACTAAGAGCAGTAATCCAGTCACCCATCCTTGACTGTATATTCTTGCTCAGATGCAAAAGCCTGGATTCTTTGGGAGTTACCCTGATTTGTTCTGTGGAACTTCACGTCACTGAATAAAACAGTTGCCTTTCTCTAGTTTAACTGCTCACATCCTGTTTTCTGAAAACATTAATTATCTTGCTGAAGCACAAAGACAGATTTGAATGTCACACAGAAAAGTTTCCGAGTGTATTTCATTAAGAAATAAAACTGCTACAATAAACATGAATTCATTTTCTTCAGGAAGAAACTTGTTTGAGACTTTCCAGGCAGAGCAGGAGCTTTCAGACTTTCTGTCAGGGTATTTGTTAAAAGAAACTCTCAAATGGGTGCACTAAAAGGGTACTTTTTATGGGATATATTATTAATACATCACATGCCCAAAGGTCAGGTTGCCCATGAAATAAACCTTGTGAGTATACCAAATGCAGTCACAGCACACACGATCTGCACAGCTTCTGCAGGAGTTCTGCCTCCATTCAGGCACACAAATGTCTGCTGCTCTGGATATTCATCAGGGTGAGGTAAAGGTGCCAGGTTTCTGCTCACTCTACTGCTAATGCTATCAGCAAAATCCTCATATTGTTTTCTGTACAAGCTGGAAAACTAGTAGCAAAGTAAGAGGGAATATGATTTAGTGGTCAAGGAAATAAATACCATTCTGGAGAAATGGACTGTATTTCTTCCTCTGCCATTATGTCTCTACGTGGCACGGGGCAAATCTTTTAAATCAAGTCTCCACAGGCAGCCATGAATTCTATGTTCCTGCTCTTCCTCACACAAGTCAGGCACTTGGCAACTTCTCCACCAGCATGCTCTGTCCTTTGAAAGTAGAAGCTCGAAACAGACGTGGACATACTTGGTCTAGATTTGTTTTTTTAAAGCAAATAAATGGAATAAAACAAGCTTCATGTTTTGGTATCACATGGGTTACCAGGAGAGAGAATACTTTGGCTCCACTGCACTGTTCTCTACCATGTCAACCAACACAGCGACAGCAAGGAGCCATGGGGCATTGCACCCAGAGTCCCAGCACTAGATGGGAATGGGACACACCTTGCCAGTGGCTGCCTCAGACAATGATGAGCAGAGGGAAAGGCTGTGCTGGGAATCCTGGGCTCCACTCCCGATCTGAGCAGAAGCACATTCAAACATCCATTGATGTGAGTACAACTCCCCCAAACTGCCTGGAATCCCCCCGAGCACCTAACAGGCAGATTATGCAAGTAGGGAGAGTTACTGAGTAAGAAGACAACTACATGGGGTTTTAATTAATTTACTACACTGTATTGACACCCATTCTCTGAAAATTGAGGGCTGCCTTATACGTGGGCAAATGTTGTAAAAAACATGAGTAAGAAAGTTCTTTAACAGTTCTTTAGACACTGTTGAAGAAAATGTTTGGGTTAACAACCTTTTAAAAGGTCTTGCTCTGACTAATCAGGCACAGGCTGGCCAAACACACAGAGGTGATTCCAGAGAAAACAATTCTGCACGTGCATTGTGTTTAGATGTGGTCATGGGCTCTTAAGCCAGCAGGGAACCATAAATATCCAGATGTTGGGCTATATCCTGATGGTTCCAGTGTGTGCTGGCAAGGAGAGGAAGTTTAGAAGCAGGCAGTTATCAGAGATGGAACATCAAGACTGCCCTTCTGCAAGATGCACAAAATACATCAGCAGATACCCACTGCATACCAATGAAAGCAAAATATCACCAAAAAGGGCACGGCTTGGGCATTTTTCTTGAATGTGTTTGCAGTTGTCCATCTCTGTAGCTAGTAAACCCACTGCTCTGGAGAGGAATAAGAAGACAGATACTCCTACACGGTGCTTTAAGCCAGATTCACATGTGGTATCTTGCCATGTCCTAGCAAGATGTCTCACAGTGCACTGGAGCATGCCATCAAAAGAGCATGCAGGATGATATTCTGAACATCTGCACCATTTGTTATGTGTTGTACCCCTCTCTGGGACTTCAAGAAGAGGCAGTTTATTTTTTTAATGAAACTTGGTCTGCTCATCAAGCTTGGAAGAGTAACGCTGCCCTTCCTGCTCCTTCACCACTAATCCAGCTCCTGGTCTTGAAGCTTCGTTTTGATTTCTGATTAGAAGATGAGTGATCAGAAAGCAAACCAGTGAACCTACAGCCACCACTTTGGGCAAGTGCATCCACTTTCATATACAAAGTGGCTGATTTTGCAAGAAGAGCCCTCCTGAGCTCTTGTGGTTTACCCAAACGAGTGCCGTGTATCACACTTCCAGGATCCAAGACTGTGGAATGTGGTTCCACTGCACACTGCATATGTTCAGCCTTCTCTAACTGGCTTTGAAGCCTTTCCTAAGCAGCTGCTACACTACTTGCACTAAAAAAGCACAGGCTCCCCTTTTACAATATAAACACGTAGTTTTCCCCTCAGGTTGTGGCTTACACAGCTCTTGTGCATAGAACACCCAGAGCTGAAGAACCACAGGAACAGCCCAAAACTACCAGTCCAAACACAAGACCACAAATCTGTGCTCATAGTTCCAAACCAGGCCAAACTGCCATGGTACTGGACCTGCAGAGGGCAGGCTGACAATTTTAGCCTTATTGGACAAAGCCCAGCAAAATGACAAGAGTGTGCTGCTCTCAGCTTTGTTAAAAAAGGAATTAACATGCCCATTTTACACCATGTGAAAACAAGACACAGAAAAGCCAACCAAGGAGTCCAAAGGGATGCCGTGGATCAGAGGCAGGGCTGGGATGAGAAGCAGGAAGGCCATGCTGGTCTTCAGGAGGAATTTATCCCTAGCTCAGACAGTCCCACTCCTAGTACACTAAAAACCTAAACTTCTGTCACTGGTGAGCACTCACTCCTCACACCTCTCCAAAAACATTATATTGTACCAGTGGAAAATAATTAACAACCTATAGAGGGCAATGGAGGAGAAGAAAATGAGAAAGGTGAAAGAAAAAAAAAGGAACTGAGACCATTGGACAATGCATCCTCTGAACTGCCATCAGGGATTCAGGTTTTGTGTGTGTCAGTTCATCAGATCCACTCCAGAAAAACACTGCACCAAAAAGGGCAGATTAAGGCTAAAGACATAAACAGATTTTTGAAGGTGTTATATTTACACATGGGACATCAGTGCTGAACTAAGAGAGGACTTAAACTTCTGGCCATTGCTGCGACACCCAGAGGACTGCATCAGTTAAATCAGACTGCACACAGCCACCTCCCCAGAGCAGAGGTGGCTTTTGTGCAGAGGCATAATTTCCCTCTGTGTGGCAGAGCAGGCTGGTGTGAGTTGGCCACTGCACACAAGTTGCCATCCCTCTGCTACAGAACTTTGCCTTCTGAACTCCTGCTGTCTCCTATGCCCACAGAATACAGTTTGTGTGGAGCAGCAAGCTATCACACCCACCTTCATGTCCTCCAGGAGAGCCTGTGGATCTTCAATGCCTTCTGGAACACACTTCTTGTTCTCCGGGAGAGATTCAAGCTTTTCCACCAGGGCTTTTAAACCCTTCAGTTCAAATTCTGTTAGGTGAGTCCATTTGGTTGACACTTCTGTAGCTGGAGACCCCGTTGGTGTTTTGGGATAGTCCGTGGGGGTCATTGATTTTACGCTGTCATCTGACTCATTAGACAAAGTTCTTTTTAGGTATCTCATTACTGTGGCTTTTTGTTTTCTTCCTGCACCCTCCTTCCCTTCCGAGTGTGTGCTGTTGGGTGAGGAGGACCCATCCACCAAGGATTTGGAGTTCTTATCCAAGCTGTCATCCTTCTCCTCCTGGATATGGGCATCACAAGATTCTTCATCCATGTCTAACCACGAATCTGATGAGTAGCTGTCTGTGCTGCGTTTTCTTTTTGCATCTGAAAGTCAAAAAAAGAACGCTGAATTTTTACCCAACAGAATTCATATCTTAAACACTTTCCCACCACTGGGGCTGGGCACGGGCATGGGATAATGCCTAGTAAGTACGTGACAGGAATGGGCTCTATTCAGCTGATTTTTCATTTGGGGGGGGTTGTTTGTTTGTTTGTTTTAATGCAACTTTTCATTAACATCTAACTCAGTTCAAATGACTGGGAAACATTTAGGGAAAAATTATGCTTTCTTCAAAGCCTCAGTCCTCTATGCCTTCAATTAAGAGTAGGCAGAGCTCTTAAGCCACACACAATTAATTCTCCCACAAATCCAAAAGAGACTGGATTCGGCAGCCTTACAGCTTTAAGAGGAGAGTCAGCACAGAAAGAGGAGGGGGAAAATGATGGGAGAAAGCACGTTAAAAGGCTGTACATCATAATTCTTCCAGGAACTCTGCACAGCACAAAATCAACTTCTCACTACTTTTCCTCTTTGTGAGCAACTGTTGGTGAAACAAGAACCACCACTTGTTACTGCATGAGTACTCATTGCTCTTTTGAAACAGAGGATTACAATTATGCTCATTTTACAGACAAGAAGCCTAAACATACTAAGAAATCCAAGGACTGTCACAGAGTTACATGATACTGTTTTTCTTAATATCGTCCCTGATACATTCCAGGTACTTCTCAGGAAAACGTAAAGGCAAGTTTCTGAGTCTAAAGAATTATTAATTTTAATTTTATACTAGGTTTTCCCCTAAAAATCCCAGCTGTTACCCAACTCCATGCAATCAAGCAGTGAAAGCAATGTAGGAAACGAGTGGCCAAGGTTCCCTAAAGCACATGTCTCTTCTTATTTATTGGACACAATTTCCTTTACTAAGTGAACAACACTGAATGCAGGCTAGCAACAGCAGGAATTTCTGTGGAAAATACAGTTAACACTGGCAACACCCAGTTAGGTCAATGTGCATTTTAATAGTGGCTGAAATGGGTATGAGATCAAGTTGCAAACAAAAACACTCTGCCAAGGAAACAGGAGTCATACAGAAAAAGTGAGCGAACAATTAATGAAAAGTCCCTTTCACAGCTTTCGTGCTTTGCAGGGCAGTAGCCTTGGATTAGGACAATGTGAATCATGCTTAAGGAAGGATTAAATGGACATTAAAAAGCTCAGCAGCCTGTTTTTTAACAGTGAGGTTCAAAACAAATGCTGCAGCCCAGTTCCAAGCTGGCAAAGTCATCCTGATCGCAGAGGAGCTCCTTGTCTTCTGCACACTCTGTACCATCTTCTTGCAGAATAGACGTGTCACTGCCCAGCTGGGTACCAAAGACACAGGAGGCAATGGCAGAGTGGCTGTCTGAGGGCAGTCAACCCCACTGCTTAGCTTTGCAGCTTCCAATACAAACCCTGCAAGGCCAGGTGCACCTCTGTGCATTACTGCCCAAGAGATCCAAGCTGGCCACTTCCTACTTCTCAGGGCAAGTGGGTTATTACTGCAGTGTCTGCAAAAATCCAGCATCTCTGTCCAGTCTGCTCGTTCAGTTGTCTTTGCATTTTTCCTCAGAACCAAAATGGCCATAAAATTACTCCTGAAAGGCTGAAATGCCTGTGAAAAGATGGCAGTCACAAAAAATACCACCTACCAGCAAGGCTGGTCACAGCCAAATCCAGCTCCATCTAGAGTATAGGCTAACTTCCTCCCTGCATCCCTCCAAAAAAGCTTCCCCACGAAGAAGTACAGCTGATTCTGTGTGCTGAGGTGGTGGCACTCCAAAGCAGCTCCTCCTCTCTAGCCTGTGCTAATACACCCCCATGCTTCTCTTGGAAAAATAAACAGGATTAGAAAATATCTTAACCAGAACATTGAAAATCCACTAGGGTATCCAACTTTTACTTAGCACTGTTTCTGCCTTTGTCCACAGTAGCTACACACTGAACCACCTCAAAAGGCCACATAATCAGCTTATGTCATTCTCCCATTTTACAGCTGAGGAAACAGATGCTTTGGAGAAAGCACGATTTGCTCATTGTCACACATCAAATCTAGGGCAAAACCAGGAACCAGAATCCAGGCACTTGGATCCACGTCTGGAGCCCCTTCCCTAAGCCACACTGCCTTGGGGAGCTGTTTTACCATTGACTAAAGCACAAAGCCCAGTCTAGATGGGAGAAGATGCCAGTGATGAGACAGAGGAAGGTGAAAGCAGATATACACATCCCTATGCTGCCAGTACAGTGCCATTAATAGAAATTGGTATAAATCTGCTCAAAGGAAATTACGTTCCTCTCTGCCCATGCTGTAACAAATGGCTCTAATGGGGGGCAAATTGCAAGCACAGATCAAGCCTGAAGAAAGAGAGGGAGATCACACTCTGGAGGTGGGAATAACTGACTCCAAATAATGCTCTGGTGCTAAGAGAAAAGAGCCTTCAAGAGAGATCTCCATTTTTTCCCCCACGCTCTAATCTGTGGAAACAAAAGGCAGGAGAGGAGCAGAGCACCACAGCATACTGGGGGCCTGTTCCCATCAGCAGCGAGCACACGGGGGGGGCAGCAATTCCATCCTGCCAGCTGCCACCACTTCCCCACCACCAGCTGTCTGTGCAAGCCAGGCCCAGCTGTGCCAGCCACACCTGGGTATGGACAGGCAAAAAATAATCAACATCTAACCTCCAGATGAACCACCACCCCAGGAGTGCCCTGTGGGCTGCTCTCTGCAAGCCTGGTGGTTATGTGGTGCCTTGCCTAACCCCACCTTGGAGGACATGGCTGCTGTTAACCCAAAGCTTACCAGTCTGTTCTGGAGCACCAGGGGATTACAGTACTGGTGCCCCACCAGACTGAGAGTGGACTGCTTTCAGAATACAGCACCTGTCTGCTACTGCTGCTCATTAAAAAAAGCCAAGGGAATCAAGAATGGAAGGATAACTTCAAAGGGGTTCAATTTTCTGTTTCCAAGTGTTCTGTTGTAATGCAACATGCCATGATTTTTAGTTATTTATTTTAATGAAAACTCTCAGACTGAGAGCTCCTGTGCTGTGATCTGAGGGTTACCTAAGCAGTCTGCTTTGTCAGGGAGTGCGTTCTCAGCCCTGTATCACCAGTGTTCCACTGACTTGGAGATTTCTGGTTTATAAAGTCTCTCAGTGGAAAAGAGCTCCTGCTACGTGCAACTGTGGTTTCTTCTTCCAAGTCAATGCGCCAGCCAATACCAGGTCAGAGCTCCAGTTTCAGAGTTGTGGCCCAGTCTGGGCTCCTGCATGGCTTGGTACAAAATGACCTTCACGCCTCTCCATCTCAAAGCAAATAAAACCAGCTTATACAAACCAGCCAGTGACAAAATTCGGTGAAGAAGAGGAGCAGTGCAGGCTTTAGCACAGGCCAGAGCACTGGACACACCTTCTCCTCTACCTTTTTTTCCGTACCAGTTCACTTCCCTGTGGTTCCAGGCAAATCCCTTAACTTTCCTACAGTAGTTACCCACTTGTACAAGAAGGATAATTACACACAGTTCCTTTCCCTGCTGAAAAGCAACTTGCTGTATTACAGAACTAAAAAGAAAGGGATGGGGGGAGGTATAATTATGAAATCTTCCTAAATGCTTCAGAACATTCCAGTGTGTGGTATCTACATTGCCATTCCCAGCTCCAAACCCTGACACCGTGACTTGGGAGCAGCAGTTGCTCTTGGTCTGCTACGGACAGCAATGACATTTTTGTTAGGAAAAAAAAGACCTGAGCATACTGGAAATGTATCACTGCGTGGAGCACACCACACAGAAATCCCTCAGTATAGTCTAGTTCCTGTCTATCATAAGCAAATCTATTCTATCCCCTGAGAAGAGGGAAGAAAAAAGAAAGACACGGCTCCTTCACCATGCCAGAGGGCATATTTTCTTCATCCATCAGGCTTAACATACAGTTAGAGCCAGCCTGTTAAAATTTTAGCAACAGGAATCTTAAAAGCTGCAGGCTACAGAGAAAGAACATTTCTGATAGCCCAGTATCTTCTCCCAATTACTCTTTGTCAGCTCCCTCTCAAGATCCATATCTCACTGAAGGTCAGTTGTGGTTGAAAACATCCAGTACAGACTCATTCATGATAGGAGTAAAAATAATGAAGACATATCCATCCCAAAACAGTGCATGTTCAGATCTAGCAGGAGACCCAAAGTAAGATCCCTTTCTGGTTTCAGCTGGCAGGACAAATGTCACAGTTGAAAGGGACAAGGAAAAGAAAAAAGAAAGAGATTGTGTGCTTTTACAGCAGCCTGTGGTTGCTGTCATGTCACCATTCCCCTGAGTGTTTGCCCTTCTGCAGAAGAGATCTGAAAAAGGACAGTCCCACACACTAACTGGGAGGTACCTGCCTGAAAACTCAGTCTGGGCCTGGCAAAGGAAGCCATGGTCATCATCTTCCAACTCATTCAGAAGCACAGACGTCTTTATCTAGGGAGTGGGAAGACTCAAGGTTTTAGCCTTACCTACCCTGAGGTGTTTTGGTTTTTCTCCTTCCTGAAGTTTTGTGAGCCAAGGCATTTAGCAAACAGAAATAGAATGAGTTGCTATACAAGCATAAAACTATGGGACAGAGGTGTCACAGCACAATCACAGCAATGCATTTCCATGAGTAGGCAATGTCTTGACAGACTCACTCTGAATGCAGCAACCTCCACGTCAAAACAAATAAACACTATGTAATGAAAACATAGGAGGAAAAGTCTAAACATATCCTTAAACCACAACTGCTGATGAACTCTAGTTTTCTGTGTTCTGTTCTCTGTCACCCCAGTAATCCACTTTTTTCCCACACCGAAGAACAGGATCTCTACAACAATTCTGTAAGAAATACCACCTTGGGAATCCCAGAGGCCACGGGCAGCACCCAGCGCTCTCTGGCAAGTGTCCTCCTCAGCTAATAACCATCAACTGCTGCTTCTGAGATCCAGTAAGACCACTGCATCAGAAGGCATGTAAGAAAAGAAAGCAGCACAACTCCAGGGTGAAAACCAGCAAGTGCCAGCACCCAAAGGGAAGGGTAGAAAACAGACATTTAGAACAAATTACGTCAAGATGTATTTTATTATTTTCAAGAAGAAACATTAAGATTATTCAAGAGGAATTTCTGAAAATGAATACAAGGATGGGAAGAATTTTTTTCTTAAACCAAGAAGGACAGAATACAATTAAATCTATTGAGGGGTCTGCTGAGAAGTTAAGTACTTTCTTTCATTATTCTCTAAGGAGAATACTGGGAAATTCTTCATCAAGGGATCCTCTCTCGTGGGAAATCAAGAAATTGCTTTCAGATTGAGAAATCTCTAAGGAAGAGACAATTTAAGGTCCTTAACAGTTCTGAAGAAAAGCTTAAAACCAAAGCAGTGGGGTTCTGGAACACTGACCTCATTTGGATCTCCTGTCCCACAGCAGGTGAAGGATATTAAGGTACAGATGCCACAGAATAAACAAGTGCAATTCAAGAATTACAGTTCATTGAGATTTATTGGAGTGAAGAGGCTGAGCACTGAGATAAGTTAAAAGACAAGCTAGTGTTTGAAACAGCATTACTCACCCAGAACAAAGTAGCCCTGCTTTGTGAAGGTAAATAATGTACCTGTTCTCCTTTGAATCTGACAAATGCCAAAGGGAAAGATCCAGTAGACGTAACAGAATTGGGCTTGCGAACCACAACCCCCAGTTTTAAATGATTATTTTAAGGTTAAGATTCTGCTAAGAAATAAAAAGCAAGTTCTGACAAAACAAAAGTATCCATCCATCTCTCCTGGAGAGAAAGGCCCTGGATGTCAATGCTAGAGATTTTATCAGCATGCTAATACTCTGGAATCAAGAGATAGCAGGCAGGGGGATGAACTACATGCTGTCAAATACCACTTTGGTGAGCTGAAAGTACCGATCCACTCCAGACAGTAACAACAGCTCAGGATCTGCCCAGGCAGACACTCCCAGCACCAAACTCGACTTGGCATTATCAGCTATGACTGAGCTGGGCCAGAATTCACACTGGTGATTTAGCTGAACAAGGTCCCAAACCAGTGTCCTGAACCATCCGCTCTCCACATCTGATTTGTTCTGAAATTCCAGCTCTGTAATCTGGCACCTGCCTGCAGGGTGAGCCTCTGTGCACACCAGAGCTGATCCAAGGGGCCAATTCATCCTTTCCTATAGAATGATAAAGAGAAAAATTCCTCCACACACAGTTCCTGCTTAACTAACCCTTCTGATCAGGAGCAAAGAAACAAATTGTGAAGCACCCGAATTCCTAGGGATTCCATGAAAATTCCCTTCTCTACCTACACAGACTATTGACTCCCTCAAGTTCTCCTTGGTCAGTAAAATTCATTGGAGAGTCACGTCTGCCCGTAACTTCTTAAATCCCTTCTACTAAGAACCACGCTAGTAGGTGGTAATTTCCCCCTCTGCCCAGAACCCAGGGCAGTTCCAACCATGCCAGGTTTAGTCCAAGTGGGATCTCAGGGAGCAGGAGGCACACAGATACTTCAGTTCTCCTCCACACGTCACATGTTAAGATTTAGCTGGTGCATGTGCTACTTTCAGCCATTCTGTGCTTAAAAAACAAGGAGGTAACACGGCCCACCGTCTTGTTCTATTAAAGGGAGGAAAAAGGGCAGTTCAGCAAAGCAACAACTGGAATTGCCACTCATTGATGTAGAGCTCACACCAGTGCCAAGGCAATGTCCACCCATCAATCCCTGCTCTGATCCACTTTCAGCTATCGTGGTAAAGGTTTCTGTGACCTCCCTGTGCTTAGGTTACAGATCATGTAGATTTGTAGATCGTGTAGATGTTTTCTTGGTTTGTTATTCTGCAGAACTAGAAGTCAGTCACCAAACAGAGAGAACTACAGTAGATTAACAGAAAGAGAAGAGAAAGAAGCCAGGTTTAGTGACCACAACACATTCTGCAGAGGAGATGCTCTATAAAGGGACTGAATATCCATCCCACCAGAGCACGTTTGCAATGCACACAGTTCTGGCTACTAAGGTACTGTGCCAAACATGACAGTAAATCCTCAACTGTTTGGCAGATCATCTTAACACAAACATTACTGAAACCAAGGAACAAACACATCCAAAAATTCTTCTTCTAGGATCCACTTGCTAAGGGAATGCTGGATAAATATACTTCAAAGTAGGTTGGTGCTTCATGGAAACACTCAGGAGTCAAAACCTTCCCCACCCCAAAATAAAGAAACAGCTCCTCAGGATTTCTACAGTTAGAATCATAGAAATGTTCTCCAGTTCAATTTCTACAGTTCTCCAGTTCAATTTCTAATCTGCTTTGCAGAAACCAAAGCAGGAACTGGCCTAAGGTGGCAGCATCAGTTCTGAACAGGCACTCGAAGGATTCACTCACCAATTAACATTGATTCTTTCTGGTACTCTTTGCTGAGGTGGCAGCGCTGGGTCACACAGGACACGTATCTCTCCAGAACATACCAGCACATTTCATAGTAGAAAGGATAACGGAATTTGGCATGCACCTGAAAGCAAGAGGAAGGCTGTCAGTCCAGGGGGAAGGGGGAGAAGTTTGCAGCACAAGGGCCAGTCATCATTCTCATCATGTTATCAAGAGCACAAACAGTATGCAGGAGGGGGAGGGGAGCGAGGGTGGGAGCCGCGTGAGATGTGATGCCTCCAGCATACCAAATGAGGAGCCTGCCTGCCTGCCTGCCATGATAGCATCATTTCTTGGTTCACTAATTTGTATCCTCTTGGGGTGGTGGGAGAGGAAAGGGTTTGTTTTCTTGTGAAACCATGAAGCTGATGGATGGCCCCTGCGGTATCGGTTACCTGCTGTATAAACATAGGGTGGTTCACATACAGATGTCAGGCACTAAAATTCAAGTTAAAATAAAGGTGGGGAGGGGTTTATTTCCTAAACACTGTCACATGATTTTTATCAAAATGGCAGCATCACCTGAAATGAGTCAAGCAGGAAATACATCTTTCTCAATTATGGTCTCCACAACAATTTGATTAAACAAATGATCACACAAATTCTTAATTATTGATAAGTACACATTAAAAGTAAAAAAATCCCTTGTGGTTTACACTTAATATTTTGGTAGCAAGTCAGCTTTTGCCACAAACAGAATAGAAAAGCAAGGTTTTGACAAAAGATCCTGTCAAGCTGTGTGCTTTTTCTTACATCTCAGACCTGTTGTTCTCACACAAAAAGCTTATTGCTCCAACACTACGTACTTATGAGATTATTTCAGATTCAAAAGAAAACAAAGTGGGTTCCCTTCCTCTGCAACACAGTTCTACATCTATGGGAGGTCACTGTACCAAAGAAGAACGTGGGAAGCTCCTAAAATGCAAGGAAATATGTATATTTATTGTGATTTGTTAAAAATGGATGCCATGCACTTGTACTCACGCTGTACACCTCTTTCTCCTGGTGGCACAGAAATTTGCATTTTGCAGACTTGCATGCATGCATTGCAGTGGGATTGTTCCAAGATATTCTATGCATATTAACTGCTCACCTAGAGCTGTCCACCCACCTTTAATTAAAAGCTGGACTGCACCAGAAAGGAGCATTATCTTAGAAACCCTTTTCAAAAAACAAAACCCCACCCCAGATCACCCAAAACCCAGTGAAATCTAAACAGAACCACTAACCCAGCACCTAGAAACTCAGATTCAGCTCTGCAAAGCAGGCACTGTCAAAACATCTGTGTGGTGGTATAAACATCGAGCACACCACTGACTTACTAGAATGCCCACATTTGAAAACTGTCCCCAAGGTGTACGTACAGTCCAAGAACTTGCCTCTATTCCCAGGGCACAGGGAACACAAACACTTTTAGCAGTGAAACAAAACGTAACGACGGGAAAATCAAGCTGTATCATCCCACTAAATGTATCACAGTGTAGGATTTAAATACTCCATGGCAATTCCCAGAAGTTAAAATCTCTTAAACTCAACACAAGTGTAGCTGGCAAATCTGCACTGCATGTGGCTATGGGTCACACATCCAGCAATGCTGCACCTCTCAAATGTTCCCCGTGTTGTCTGTCACAAAGCACACACACACACACCAAAAAACAGAAGGAAAAAAAGAAGAAAAAACGCAAAAAAACAAATAACATCCCCCTAAATGTGAGAACATTTAACCCCAGGGCCTTTTTACATCAGAGAATATTTTTCCTTTGGTTTAGTTATTTGTCATAAAGAAGAGACCGAGTCACTTCTCACTGTTACGGAACACAGGGGAAATCAGCCATGCTAAAATAGATGCTAATAAAGGAACTCAAATTTTTCCAAGAGAGCACTGCAGGAAACAAAATTTGCAAAGAATTGACTTACAAACAGGAAGCCGCCTTCCACCCCTCAGCCTTCAAAAGGTTTTCAGCCACATGCCTGGGAATATTAAAGACATCATTGCTCAACATTTGTTGACAGATTCTGAGCTTCACCAAATTTAGTTGTTACCAATGTTAATTCAATGTGAAAGACAAGGCAGTAATGCATGCAGTGCTCCCATTATGTATATCAATCTTTAATATTCAATTTGAGTTCCTAATTGCCTCACTATCAACGTTCCAACCCACAGCAAATCCCTCCATGCCTCTGTAATTCACTATTTGCCCAAGAAGGCTCTGCTTTTACAAACCTTCAGAAGGAAGAGCTACCATACGTAGCAAGAGATATTCTGAGAAGCTCTACAGTGCCTTTTGCCAGGAAAGCAACTCTAACAGTACTTTCAAAAAATCTCTTTAAACTTTGTCTTATGGAGAAGTATAGAGGAGTAGGTTCCTTATTATATCGTTGGGCTTTTATTAATTATAATGGATGTGAACTGCATTACAGACGTGTCCATACTCCTTCCATTGTACACTTCTGGTCAAATGAACTCTTATGGGGAGGAGAGGAGGAATAAAAGAAAGAACGAAAGAAATTAAGTGTTCTGTGATCACTTTAATATCTGATATGGACACTGCCAGAGGACTAAATCCCCCACCAGCAGGGAAATACACTGGATCATCTAATAGGCATTTCCAGCTCTAACTTCTGTGATTAATAATTTACAATCCACTGAATAAATTTTTTAATTATTCCTGTACAGCGAGAAAAATCCTCTCTGGAATATGATCCATTTCTTCAGTTCAAAGTGAAATTATTTCAGAGACTTATATCCCCCTCCAACCCAAAACAAAAACCCTAAGCAAGTAAGCAGACATTTTCCTTTAGGAAGTATTAGTCACTTCCACAATGTCCATTAAAATCATTCCAAACTCCACTTGTGTTTAATCAATCTAATCACAATATTGAAAAACAATTTATGATTATTTACAAAATCATTAATCTGTCTACTTAAAATGCTCCCTTACACTCCAGAAAACAAAGCCAGCAGCAAACCCCATCTGTGAGTGACCACCTTACGTACATGTTTTGTGCTTTTGTCTCTAGCCCTGCTCAAATGTTTTAACACGGTTAAATTTAGATGAGTTGGGAGTAAGTTTGACACATTCTTCCTCTTCAGTAATAGAGAGCTGTAACACCCCTTTGCCAAGATGATGAATCTCCGCATGGCAGCCTGTTTTGCAGCTATTCAAGCTGGTCTAGCAGAGAGCTTAAACAGCTTGGCCTATTTGACTAGCTGTTAATTGGCCTCTAGGAAAGCCAGACTGCAAAATGAGAGTCTCTACAAACTGTAAGGCTGGAGAATATTTGTTTACCTCAATGGCACATTAGGAGCTGTTTCCAACAATAGACATGTTTTTTATTACTCCTTAAAACTATTTTTAAATGGCTATAACCCTCTTAAAAAGTCTCCCAGGGATATGAGAAATTAAGCTAGAATAAGCATGACAAGTATATAAACTAGGCACTTTTATCAGGCTGTAAATCAGCATTACCCTTTCCACCATGTATTTTCTCTTGTCTTGGCTGCTACGACAACAACAACTACACCTAGCATAAAAATGACTCTGAATATCAGCAATCCAAGATGATTAAGCATTATATAGCAGGTTTGAACACAGCGAAACCTCCACGAAATTGCTCTGTGCAAAAGGGAGAGGGGAAACACACCTGTACTGCACTGTGATTCGAGTGTGGCAAATTACTTCGTCAATCACAACATGTAATTTACTTCTGTGCTACGCACAATGGAAAGATCAATACTGATGAGAAACTCATTTGCAGTATGTTCACACTGGCAAATTTGTGTGAACTCCGTCCTGTACCGAGCCTGCTGTACGCCCAGTGCGGGAATGGAGTTGTTTGAACAAAGAAATTACAAAATTTGATTGGCAAAGCAAATAAAGTAGCACACACCAGAACCCTATTTTGAGGGCATTTACCCCTTCAAGATTCCTAGGTGGTATTTTCTGGTTGGGGTGTGGGGGGGTGTGTTATTATTTCTAAATAACGGTATAGATTTTCCTGCCTTTTCCCCAAGTTCTGTATGACTTAATTGCACAGCTTCTGTTTTGTTTCTGTCTAGAAATTCTTGCTATTCCTCAACTGCTCACACAGCTTTGTTATTATGTGCCTGCCTACGAGCACAAGTTTAGGAACACAGGTACAGGCTGTGCACAACACATTGCTAGCACACAGCAACATACAAGCACTGACATTGTTTCCGTGAAGCCATGGGAATTCTGGGCTGTTGGCTTTCACTTGTCTTTTTTAAAGCACTTGAGTATTTCGGGAGAGAAAAGGATAAAGAATTACACAGACCCTGAAGAAAATCTAAACCCAAACTGACAGGAGTAAAGGTCTGATTTGGGACCTGGAATATCCCTTGCCAAAAAACTCCATCAGGATGTTTTCAAAGAGGCAAATACCCAACTGGCAGAAGTTTCCCAGCAGATCAAGGTGCTAATGACTTTTTGAAAGCATTTTCATGAACTGGATACTAAAGTTCCTAAAAGTTACCGAAATACTTGGTTGTTATGGGGTATAAAAGCTTCAGCAGACCAAAGCTGCACCCAGCTGCCCAAGGAGAAGGGCCTGACGTGGAACACTCCTCAGCAGTTACAACCCAAGGTGTGTGATCTCGAGTTCTCAAGTCCTGTAGGAACAAAATGTCAGCTCTTCTACTACTTCATGAAGTATTATTATACTTCTACTACTTCACCTCTGTCTAGTCACACAGCCTGAGTCTGCCACCATAACTTCTTCCCCTCCGAGTCCTTTACTCCTGATTACTCACTTGCCACTCTTGCCTTGGGACACCTACTCAAAGACAGGCTGAACTCCACTCTGCTCTCTGCCTCCACTTCTGCTCTCTGCCACATTCCCTCTAATTTCCCTGAATTTCAGCTTTTGTTTTTATCTCTCTTCCACTAAGAACTCAGTTTTCTGCTTAATATTCACTCTCTTCATTAAAATCACTCCAGGAAACCCACTCTTCTCACCACTGTTTTGCAGTGTGAAGATTACCAGGCCTTGTACCCCTGCAAAGCAGAGGAGGCTGGGGAGAGGACACCCTTCTCGCTGAGTCAGAGATGCATTTTGAAGCAACACATATTTGCTTCAGGCCTGTGCACTCTCACTGCAGAGAAAGCAACGTGGGCTAAAAGCCCACTTGGAACCAGAATTGTGCCTTCTTGCAGAGGCAAACAAGTCACGTCCAAGACACACCATTTTAAGACTTTGTAGTAAAGAACTGCAGCTTCCTGCTGTTTTGCCAGTCCAAATCTCCACGAACCCCACACCTGGCACCCATGCCAGCGGTCTGCCAGCACTATCTCCAAAACAGCCAGCCACAAAAAGTCCCCATCTGAATTTGTACATACCACTGGCCCATCTTTGCATCAAAACACTGCAATTGCCCAGTTTACTTGGTTTACTAAACCAGTGGCATTTCCTTCAGATTCTGCTGCTTTATGAGCCTTTAGAGTATATCACGACTGGGTGCCCCGTTTATTAATCATGGGTAAAATTTTCACTCCCAACCGAGAGGTCACACAGTAAACTCCTCCCAGCTGGAACATTCTTTCTGTCAGGGAGATGCTGCTCCCAGAGGAACATCACCATGTCCACATTAATGTCCCACCCTAAATTCTCTTTGTTCCAAGAAATTCTTGTGTAGTATCAAGTCACTGTAGAAGAAAATCCTGCAGGGTACAGAAGATACCATTTTGTATGCAAGCTCTGTGCTGCTTTGTCAATTGAGCTGTGGAGAGCAGAACCATCCCAGTCCCTTCAGCTCTGCAGGCTCCTGTGTCCATCCCAGGTGTGCACAGAGAGGTGACAAGCAGGGGGTTACCAGAAGCACTGGTACCAAGGGCTGTAAAGCGCAACACGTTTTTGTGCAAAAGGGAAGGTGTTTATGAGAGTTTTAACAGGCAGACAAAAGACACAGAAGGGACACATCTGTGGGAAGCAGGGAAAAAACAGATGAATAAATCCCACTAAAAATAGGCAACATTTGAAAGTCTCATTGCTTCATGTTTACCTCTTGTTTCAACAACTGTGACACAGAGATCCCGTCAGTTCTTGTTTGTCAGAAGGGAATATGAGAGGGAGACTATGACAGATCATAGTTGCAAAGAACTGTTCAGTTAAAAAGAGAAGCAAGTGTCCTTACCCTTGTTCTGTCCTCAATTTCATAGATGCGAAGCTGCATGGGAACATTAAAGCTATGCAGGATATTTCCACCAAACACCAGAGAATCTACTGGAGTATAAACCGCATGTATCCACCCTAGAGAGGGAAAGCAAAGAACTGAGAATGCCTCGTGCTAGGTAGTATCACAGAGCAATTTATAACCAGATTTTAACGACCCCACGAACCCCATTCTGCAGGGGATGAGAGGTGAAAGCAGTGAAAGGTTCAATGGCTTGCTCATAGTCACAGCAGAGTAATGGCATCTTGGGAAGTACAGTCTTACAACTCTGTAAATTGGGTTCTTCTGTTTATTCATGGAACAATGACAGTGTTTACTGAGAACACACAAGCTTGTGACTCAACCATATCCATGACTAAGAAGTAAATCCAGTCTGTTCAATACATTTGGCTCTCAGATGTAGCTACTGGCACCTCCAGTAGGGTTGCAAATCCCATTTGCAGTGGTGGTGTGCTGGGGCTGTGGAGCTGGACTGTCTCACACCAAACTTCTCTCACACCCGAGCGTGTATCTTCAGATGTCAATGATTTCAGATTATTACCAACCCTCCTTCAGAGGTGAAAGTTTCATATCCTGACATCAACTTTCCAAAGCAACCAAAAAAATCTGTTTCACTGCAAGCCCCAAGGTAAGGGATTTAACATTTCTATACTGGAGCCCATGAGACTGTTCTGCCCCAAACCTGCAAGGGACTGAATTCATTTCACAGGCTCTAAAGTGAGGGATGAATTCTCTATCACAACAAAAACCCAGGCGTAGCAATTCAGGCAGCCACACACCAGCTCTTCTGCTTCTGCATTGTTTGCTGGCTATGTCAGCAGCTGAAGGGCTGGCTATGCAAGACTGTAGCCTCTGATCTCTGCAGTGAAAAAGGAACTGATCCTGCTAATGATCTGGGACCCACAGAGACCTGACACTTCCCCCCCCCCCTCTTCTTTTTTAATGAAAAGCATTACAATTTATGAACCAGCAGACAGCAAAGTAACATAGGGGGCAGTCAATTTTCTCCTAACTGTGCAGTACTTTCCATTAAAGCTGTGGCAGCTTTCCTTCACTTCCAGATCAGTGAGGGAGCACGGGAATGCCATTCAGCCTAAAGGGTTCTCCAGCTAGAAGCCATGAAGTTCTCCTCCACAACAATTTTTAGACCATAGAGGCCTGCAAAGCTGTGCCTGAGAAGTCCTTGAGCCACAGCAGATGACAGAGCTGGGGCTTTCATTTAAGGGCATACTGGTAGAAGAGAAAGTGAAAGGATCTACCACTGGCTTGAGCCAATGCTCCAACAAATGGTGCCCCAGACATGACAAACCCTCAACAGAAAGGGTAACAAACATTAATATCGTTTTGATCCTGCATTGTTGAAGAGCTGGTGAAGGTGCAAACTGAGCATCTTCCCTAAAGTATCTGGGACAACCTCTGGTTCTGCAGATAACGTGTTTAATTCCCTATGATCTAGGCTTTAAACTCATCTTACAAACCATTAGTACCTTCAGCTCCTAACTTCTGAGCTAACTGAACACCAGGTCCCTCAAGACGCACACACTTCTAATAACAAGGCTGAAAATATTGCTTTTTATGCCACAGTTCTCAGTAACAAAGCATCATAATAACAAAGTGCTAAAATCCATCAGGGTTGGGAAAATAAAAATAAACCAGAGACCAAGCAATAAACAAAGTCATTAACTGTAAAGTCCTTGGAAATGAAGTTCCTACCCCTAACAAAAGCAGAATGTAGGGTGATTTCCAAGCACAGCTCAGAGATGGGTCAGGACGATGCCTGTTGGTATCCCCTGGCTGATGAACAGCATTGAGCAACATACAGTTCCAGGGAATCCCCAGATCTCCAGCAGCTCATGTGCTCCCACACACAGCACCCAGCTCATAGCCCCTCTGCCAGCTACAGGACACAACCCTGACAAAGGAGTCACCTGCAGATTTTGGCCACTCAGCTTTGTAGCATTTTTCAGTCACACTGCATCCCAAAATAGTTTCAACTTGCCTGAGGAACACACATGCAGTACTGAAACTGCAGAGACACAAGCAGCAGGAGGTGTATTTCAGGGACTCAGACACTATGGGCAAGATGAGAAAGAAAAGATGGAGAATTGGCAAGGTAGAAAACTACAGGAAGATTGGCACAGACTTACAAATGAAAATAATCAAAATCTCCTGTTCTGATATTAACAAGGTCACGTACAGAGAGAAACTGAAGAAATCAGCACCAGAAAGTAGAAGTAGGAGGAAACAGAAACTGTTTCCATGAGGACAATATATTGTGGAAATGAGCTCTGAGAACAGGTAAGCTTGGATGGCACATTCGATCCATTCCCACAGCTTAGACACAAGCACGACTCAGAAATAAACTGAGGAGGAGGAATGTTCATTGTGACCATTTGCAAACAGGAATACCCATCTTCCAAGCTTCCCAACAGAAGCAAGCTGCACGTATGCCTAAGATAAAAGGACATCCAAGGGGATTGCTTTTTCCTGGATGAATTGATGGGTCTGTTGGCAAGTACCATCACGTCACCATGCAGGACAGCCTGCCATGTCTGCTCATGTGTGTTTGCATCTTCCAACTCTCACAGCAAAAACTTGCCACACAGCCTCCAACAGAGACACCTCCAAAGCAAGTGTCAAGTCTCTCCTCAGTGACTGCTTTTTACTCTTTACGTAAACTCTGGTACTGCTGCACAGCCCTCTGTGCTCCATGGGTTAGTGCAAGGCAGGAGGTAACACTTCTCCCCTTGGAGATACTCTCAAAAACTGTAATATCCTCAAAAAAAGGCAAAGAGAGACAGAATAAAATTCTGCATTTTATCCTTAATGCTAAAAAAAAAGCACCGGAGTAGTATCAGAACAAATGGATCAAGGACTGAGAAAGTCAGAAGTCAGTGGAATAAGATCTTGTCTATTGTTTAGTGGTGGTGTAGGTGGATCTTTAAGGTCTCTTCCAACCTTGATGGTTCTATGATTGTCCATTTTTGGCTCAAACAAAAGCACCTGCTAAACGTCATCTAAGGCTACAATGAAATCCTATAGATAAGATGCACTGTGTGGTTTCAAGGATTAGTTGTGAATTAGAAAACTCTTCCTCATGGGTGACCAGTTTCAAGCCAGCCTGTCTGGACAGTGGTAATGACTGAGTGAAGGTGGAGTGAGTCCATCCAATGGCTCATGGCTAGAGCACGCTCTCAATGTGGCCACTGCACAGCCCTGGCCAGTGAGCAGAGGGCTTCAGACCACACACACTAGTGACAAGCTCAGCCCAATGGGGAGAGATGGCTTTGGAAGTACAGACACTGCACAGTCACTGCTCCAACCCTCATTTCAAGCCTCCACAAGAGTGGCCACTTATGTTTTTTCTGAAGTTGATAGTTTTTATTTCAGTTCTTGGTAACTAATGAGTGTTTTTTTTCCTTCCCAAAACACTCCTCGTTTATGAAGCCAACATTGAGCAGGAATTCTATTCAGGAGGCTCAGAAATACTCTCAGCTGATTTACCATTATGAATTATTCCACCACTCCTAAGATACACTTGAATATTCAGATGTTATCATCTCCAGTAAATCAGGAAGGTAAAATTAACAATAACAAAAGCTTTTCTGAACGGTTGGAAGACAGATATGATCTTATTATCTTTCAAATTTTATAAAACAAGTATTATTAAACATTGCAAACTTGTTAGAAGATTTCAGGGGCCTGCAAATTCCTACTGTACCTTCAAGGATGCAATCATCCATCTGAGAATAACAAAGAAAAATATTAGCTTATAAAGCTATGGGGCAAACAGACTACAAGCTCCAAGACAAAACCACGGTGCATCTGCTTATATTTTGCTTTGTGATATAGAGGTGTGTAGATTTTCTTCCAATTCTACAGCAATTTGGGGTGAAAAAGATTAAATATAAATGTCTCAAAACTAAAATGTGACTAGAGATGACCTCAGAGTAGGCCCTGCCAGCAAACAAAGCATTATTTCTCTCATCTCAAAAGAAGAATGATTGTGTCATGATAGTGCCCACAACCAAATATACCAAGGAAACACCATGTTTACATTTTAAAAGTAAAAAAAACTCAATAATTTTACCCTAGTAGGACAAATAATACAGCACCTCTCTATCTTTTGATAAGAATTAGGCAGAGCACTGCAGTGAAACAGAACTAAAAATCCAACATTATCCTGTCACCTCCTAGCTGAGAGCAGACACTCGAGGCAAAACCTCCCCTCTCTCATCCTCACCACTGATCTCTGTCGCTTGGTCCCTAAAGGTTCCAGGCACTGAGCTTCCATTAATGTCAGTGGAAGCTCCCAATTCGGGAAAAGCGAACAGCAACCAAAAATAGCCAGGCAGCTATGCAGCCCTAGCACAACTCCCTGCAAAAAATTTACCAGTCAGATTTTAATAGCCTGTCATTCTCCTTGATATAAAGACTATGTGCTACCTTCTGGCTCCATTACTTAATAATTCATCAAATACTGACTGGCATGGCAGAGGTGACCTAAGACTGCACACTGGTAAGAGGCAGAGCCTTACTGATAACCACTGATACAGTATCTGAAGCACTTTGAGTCCTTGCAAATAGCTGCTCTGTCTAGCACAGAACACCTTTTTCTGTCCACTTCCCTTCCCATAGACTTCCATCTGAGAAAAGTTATTTCTGCATTTGACTGGAAACAAGAACTTTGGAGAATTCTCGTGTTACCATAACAATCACCACAGACCAAGGAGAATATTTTGTTAGACTGTGGCTCATTCTTCAGCTCTCAAGAAATTAAGAGTGATTATAATAGCATGTTTCCATGTCAAAGGCCTCAAAGTGCATTATAAAGAACATTAAAAAAAAATAATGAAGTAAAACAAACAGCTTACTCCTCAGTGGAACACTGCCAACTCTGAGGTGAAACACAACTGTTATAAAACAGCACACAGCAACGCTAGTGAGAAGCTTGAAGAGGAACCAGAAAGGAACACCAGGTCCAGTTGACAGTTAAGTTACCTTATCAGGATTTTGATCATAGGAATGTCTAATAAATCATCACTGCAAGAGACTTCTCCAATATCTAATGGCAGTCCACTATTGAATTTGCAGAAATAATAAATGCACGGTGACTTCTTGGGCCACTATTTTATGGACCACATAGTGGTCTGCTACTGAGACCATTACTGCTGGATTTAAATAGACAAAAGGCACTCAAAACAGCCTGGCTGCCTGAGGATTTGTGCTTCTGCACCAACACTCCCTAAACTACCAGTTCACACACATCACAGCTTCTCATCTCCTCAAGCATAGCTTACTCATATTAAAGCTACCTATCTGTAAAGCCTACAGTGAGAACAGAGTCATGAGTTACTTATCTGTAACACCACCACAATGGACTCAAACACCTCACACATCCTCCCTGCAAGTCCTCACTGGACACACATGGTGCAGCGGAAAGTTACAGTGCAAATAACACTGTACAAGCTCTAGATTTGATTGTGACTGATAACGTTCTGTTGTTTCCCTACTGAGACAATAACTGAGCACTGAGATTATGCTTTCCCTCTTCCAGATCATCACAGTTTATAGCTGAAAAGAAAAGCACACTCTACAAAGAATTTCCCTTCTCTTTGGCATGTGGGTCAGAGATGCAGCATCCACTACAGCAGAGTAAGATCTGTTACCTTGACCAAATTTCATCTGCTTTGAACACTTAACCATATGAAAGATTAAACATTCCTCGTGGTAACACACAGTGCAAATGCCCTAGGGCCGGAGCGTTCTTTACCAAGGTCTTCCTGCATAAGGGCAAGTTCTCTCCCACCTGGGGAAAACAACAGTCAGATTTCTACAGGAAAAAATTATCATTCACAGACACTGATAGCAACTACAGCCTCCTCTGCTCTTCAACCTTCAGCTGCTTTAACATCTTGAATCTTCATCTGGCCATAAACCTCAGCACAGCACAACGTGGTGTACTTATCGATCAACAATTATGCTGACATCAGTTGAGACAATTATATCAATGGGAAAGGCCAGGTTCCTACTTGATTTTATCACTTTACTGCAAACTTGGTACCAGGGTTGAACACTCATCAGCAGGAACCGGTGAAGCAGGAGGTGAGAAGTTGTAACAGTGCATCACTTGTCTGGAGAAGTCCTATGGGACCACCAGGAATACAGCCTGGCTCCTACACAAGGCCCCACACACAGTATCCCTCAGAATCCCAGCATGCTTCCCCCCATCCCATACTTAGGAGGGACTCCTAAAACACCGTGGGATGCACCTTGGCCTGTAACAACTCCCTACACTGACAGTACTTCACTCCATTCCTCCTTGATACCACAGCTGCGATCGTGCCTCTCAGTGCTTTTTCAGGCTTAGAAGCACAGGTAGAAATTAACTGGTTTAAACTTAATCCTGAAAGGATGATGGCAGTGATGGAGAGGAAAATACCCTGAAGCCCTGGTGAGCACTATAATTATGCCTTTTGTAAGAATAATTCCCATTCTTGTCCAAGTGGTTTGTAGTTTCAGGGATTTACTGGATCTGCTGCTGATCCTAGATTCTCAGAGAAACTTTCCATCTCCCACAAGCCTAAGATCTGACTCCCTCATGTGTTTTTGCTACAGTCTTCTCTACCTACTTCATCCTTACACTGCTATGGTACAACAGCATTCCTAGGACCACCCCCAAAAATGACTTAAAAACAGGAGCAGAGCAGGGTATTTTATGGAAAAGGTCTCCATTCACCAGCTCTATCACCCTCCACTTTCTGTGACCAGACCAGTAACTAGAAGGTGTTTTCCTCATGGATGAGTTGAGGCTAGTCAAGAGATTATCAGGCTCCACTGCAAGTATAGGACACACTGGTAGTACAGGCACCCATCACCAGAACCCAAACACTATGAACACTTACAAAGCACATACAAAACACATTCAAACATCAACCAACGTGATACGGGCACAAACCAGAGCAGAGGTCGTAGGAATTGACCTGTTTTACACAGCTACGCTCAATTCGCTGACCTGGAACAGCCTTTAATTAGGCATTTCCATACTCTTAAAGCAAACACAGAAATAATGCCCTTTCACATAAATAAGAGATTTGCAAATAAGTTTTCCAAACAAAACCAAGCAGAACAAAAACCCCTGAATCCATGAGGTGCTTAGAGAGAAATTATTCATATGTACCTTTCAAACACAGCGTGGAGCCCAAAATGTCTGAGGTATTGGCATTTCTGTACTTTGGGCTTTCCTAAGAAAACAAACTACAGTCAAAAAACACTCTTGGAATCACTTCAGCCTCCATGTTACAGTTGTGTCCTGTACAAGCTCCCGCAAGGCGCTGTATTCCAGCTGCTGAGCATGACTAAACCAACACTCAGAAAGTCTTATTTGTAGGAGGCTGCTCACAGGGGAACGAAGATAAATACAAAGATGCAGTAACGGGATCTAAGCAAACAGCACAGGCACACTCAAACACCCAGTTCAAACAGTAACAGCACATTCTGACCTGTTTCAAGGGAAGATCTAATTCCTTTAATGGATTAACTCCTCCACCCTCAAAGTCATTTTGCCTGTCACCTCCCAGGCTGATTTTTACCAAGTACTTAGAAACGTGCAGATTTGTGGCCTTCAACTGACACTAACAACGCTCCCTAGCTGGCAAGAAGATTGCCACTATCTTTGCATGACCTGCATTCTTTCTGTCTCCAGGATTAAAAAATAATAATCCCATCTCCACAGAGTAATTATAAAGCTGAAAAACTATCAGCCTGTCTTTCTGTCATGTAGAAAGGCTACACCTATATTTATTTCCCTGGTAAGACCCACTAGACAGAGGCAGTGCATCTTCTCATTACAAACAAAGCTACGACCCCATAATAGTCAAAGAAATCAAAGCCTGATATCATCATAAATGAAGAGCATTACAGACTGCACCATCCTTAATCCAATTTAGGCAGGAGCAGAAAGGGCTGAAGCCACAAACCTTCAAAGCAGCAACTATTCGGTTGCTTCATAAGAGCCTGAATCACACAACACAGCCATTGAGGCAGGCAGCAGCGTAAAGAATGAAGTGTGGCCGGGCCACTGGCAGGTGTCCAGATTCAGCACAATCTCCATCAGCAGAAATTCTGAAGAATTGTGACAATAAAGTTGTTTTCCCAAGAAGCAACACTGAGGGAGTGCAGCGCCTGCTCTTCACCGTACCAAAATCTCCACTGAGCTCAGTCAGGGAATCGAGACCCACCTCTGACTACAGCCAGAGGGAAAGTAGGAGGTGACTGAACTGCAGGTGAAACCTGCCAGAAGAGATCACAAAAACAGAAAAATATTTTTCCCAGGAAAGCCAACAATAGCAAAAGTCAGTATGACTCTGATGAGAAGTGGTGGACTGACAGCCCTGGAGACCCAAGTCCTCTCTCCTTTTCCCCAGCACAGCACAAGTGATCACTGCACACATTTCCTCACAGCACTTTTGCATCGGTCTGGATGGGCCAATTTCTGGAAAGTTCACTGCATTCAGTTCCTAGCCTTTCTTTTGACACAGCAAATGAAGAGGTCAAAACGGGGTTTAGGTGTGAATAATTGTTTCGCAGAGAACTGTTAGCCAAAGACAACTCCAGTGATGCTAAGAACAGTTAGTTAACAAGTGATACCTGAAGGAATGAAGAACGTGTAGCCTTGTTTCAGCTCAATTCTTTGGCATCGTTCCACTCTGTCTCCCAGAAAGATATCACTTTGCTTTCCTGAGAGAACCCATTCTTCATAAAGTTCTAGATTCTGCAGAGTAGGCGGAATCAGCCAGAAGATCTAAAAATAAAATAAAGATTTCACTATTACCAACAGTCAACAAAAATAAATTGCTGAGAGATTCCAACAGGGTTATCACGTCAGACAAACGAGCGCATAACATCAAGCCTGCCTTCTGCATAAGAGACATTTTCCAGGTGTTGCACACAGAGGCACACAGCAGACAGACAGCAGCAATTAGTCCACGTGCTGGAAGTGGCAAGGTAACTGTCAGTTGTCATCTCTCTTCCACGAAACGTCTTACTCAGGAGGTGCCTGCACAGTTTACTCAGTTCAGAACAGTGCATTGGTGTGATACAGCTTCACTGGGCTGTGTAGATGAAGAGTATGTGTAGCACAGAGATGTTCAACCTGCTGTACTCATTTCCGTTCCCACCATACGCTGGCTATACCAGAACTGGGAAAAGCAACATAAAACAGTAAAGATGCCAGTGTAGCCATACATGCTGGATATTTTACTGCCTCTGTATCCTGCAATGTTCCAGTTCTGGCATAGTATGCATGTGCACACTGAAGGAACATGGAACCTCTAAAAGGAAACAGAAGCTCTAGCTACAGAGGGAGACTTGTGAGGGCACTCTGACCCAACAAGGATACACACAGCCAGACACTCACCGCAAGCCACTTCCACACCATGCAGCAACAGCACAACAAAAAGCACCACCACCAGCAGCAAATAATGCATTTGGTGTTTCAAATAAATCCCTTGTTTGTTTCATCAAGGTGAATGACGTCCTTCTAGTCCAGCAAACTGTGTACATCAACAAAGGCAGCTGAAATAGACTGATCACTGACTGCCCCCCCAACCCTGGACAGAAAAACAAGAAAAAATAGAAAAATAAAAGAAAACAACCCCTCCCTAAGAGGCACAGAGAAATAAAAACAAATATCAAACATCAAACAAGGCGCACCTACCTTCCCCCCACGGAAAACGTGATACCACACTGAAGTGCCACCAAAATCAATATGAAAATCAGTGAAGCATCCTTTCACACTCATCAAACAGTACCTGTAAGCAGAGCGAAGGACAAAAACGAATCAGCCCGAAACAGTATTTTTCACATCTTAATTTGCAGAGGTCAACTGCGTGTGCGATGCTGTTCCCAGCAATTAAGTTTCTGCATTTACAGTACTGGGATTCGTCTCACGAATAACTGTGAGCAGGTTCCTGCTGAAAAATGCACACCTCCACATTCGATTTCGCCATCGATACGACTGGAACGAAAAGCTTTCAGAGTTAAGGAATGGAAAAACATTAAAAGTTAAGCTGTTCAGAAATATTTCTTATGCCAGTCCCCGGGATGATCTGTTTAATGAGACATAACCTTCACCAAAAGTTGCACACAAATCCCTTCGAAGTGCAAAGTTTCATAAAATTTAATTTGCTTATAAATACTCCTGAATGTTCTTTACCTACTTGCCACTAATGCCAGTTTTGCAAGGATTGGGGGACAGAAACCTCACTTGGCAAATTAACTCCTTTTTGTTCACATTTCTAGGCATTTCTGCATCAAAACCCATAAAGGAACCAGCTGGCAGCATCGCTAAGTATTAAATCCACTATTTTTTTTTTATGCCGTCTCGATTCAGGTTTTCAGAGCAGTTTAAAGTCAGCATCGCTGGGAAGAGACACAAGAGCTCTCATCTCGCTGCATGAATCTCCAGCCTCCAGCCACCATCTGTAACTAATGGCCGAATTACAGCCGCCCTCCTCACTACAGGCACCTTTGCAAACGCAGGAAACACACACCACTTAACCCACTAACCTCTTTTCCTTGTTCCGGTCTCCGTTTCATGGCTTTTTTTTTTTTTTGTTTTTTTTTTTTTTTTTTGGTTTTTTTTTTTTTTTAAGGGGTGTTATGGAAACAGTACCGGAACGGGATTTGTCAAAAAAAAGAAAAAAGGTTTCATTTAACTGTGTCTTTTTCTCATCACATTCAGGTAGAGAGAATCTCAGCAGTATGCAGACGGCGTGCAAAAGTCCCTCTAGATGATAGGCTGGAAAGGACCTTACCATGTGTCTGCAGAAGGCTGGCAAATCAGAGAGACTATAGGTACATAAGAGCCCGCTGCCTAGCAACCACATCCCGAGCCCGAGTTGACAGAATGATACGCAATGCTGTCATGAAGACAGTCAATTTGTGGGCTTCAAAAAAAGGTCCTGTGCCTTCATCTCACAATTAAAACCTCTCCTTGTGCAATTACACGTCTCTCCTCTTGCCCGCTCTGGAATCTTTATATTTTTTTTTTCTAATCCTTCAGAAGCAGGAAGAGAGCTTTTTCTGCCCCTGGGGTATTTCAGATGCTTCAAAAATCATAGCTAGCCAAGAAGCTGTCTAGACTCTCAATATGCTCCATTTCAAAATATGAGTCCTTCCCTCCCAAATACATCTTTTTTTTTTAATTTCTCCTTTTATGTTTTCTCTATCAAGACATTGTTGATTACAAGTCAGATAGAAATTAAAAACAATAAAAGAAGCCCAGAAAGGAAGTTGCCTTTCTTCCAGCCAAACTGCAAAAAGTCACAGATTGAATAATTGCTCATAAAACACCAAAAAAAACCCAACATGGAAATTCTCAGTTTGTGGGCAGTGTTGAGTATTAGAGGTTCATGTTGTTTTAAAGTAAAAAAAAAACCAAACCTTCAAATCCTTATGGAATCAGTTTCTTTCAGTTTCCAAAAGGTCAAATGTAAAATACATCTCACTAACAAAAATTTGGAGGACAGTGCTGCCTACCAACAATTACCTGTTCATATTAGGATAATCTGAAAGAGCAAAAATGGCCTAAGCATCAGTTGGTTTTATTTATTCCTCTGTTGTCAATAACATAAACTTGAAGCTGTCGATCTGTCTGTGTTCAGAGAGGAAATAACAGGATTGAATTCCCTGTCAAATCAAAGTGCTTAAAATTTACTTTTGTGAGAAAACACCAAGGCAGATACAACTGTGCACACGCAACTCCTTTTCCTTCTTTTTCCCCATTTTCCCCTCTGTTTTCTGGAAACTCCTCTAAACACAATATCCACCACAATAAAGGTGGTTTTAGTGAAACAGCCACATATGGTGATTAATAAAAACCTACAAAGCACTTGGAAAAAAAACCCATTTTTTCTTTCCAACCACAACTGAGCCATTCCCTATTTAATTCCTGCAGTTAATCTTCCAGGGCCGCTTTTGTCCAAGCCGAGGAGCTACCGAAAGGCTCAGGAGCCTGAAAAAGCCATCTTCCGCCATACAGCAATCTCCCTTGTTGCCAGAGTCTGGCACAATGCCTTTGCATTGACCTCTACAGCTTCCTCTTCCAATGTACACTGCAGTCACATGGTCCCAGCACAGCTCCATGCCACGGCTAATCTTATACACCACTCGGCTCCAACCTCAGCAGGCGGCTTCTCAGCACTTGCAGCTGCTAATTTGGGGGATAACTCAACTTTTCAGGGGTTTCCATTTAAAAAAAAAAAAAAAAAGAAAAAAAAAACCCGGAAAAAAAAAAAAAAGCCCTAACACAGCATCCATGTTGAAAGAAATCTAGAAACTACATCCCACTGCGTGCTCTGGTCGCAGCTCTCTGCCTCCAGCGCCCCGGGCCAGAGCAGGTAAAGTGGGGTACAGGAACACAACCCCGAGTAGGGCATGGGGACACAACCCCAGCAGAGTTACATCCTGAAAAAACAGGCAACGCACAAGATGCCTCAACTTCAGCTATTTTCACAACTGCTACCACAATCCAGTCCCTGCACACTCCACTTTATCTCCCTGCACAGCCTCACTCAGGGTCTTAAAACATGCAGCTGCTTGTAATCTGTTGTGGGGGAGCTTTCCTTCCCCACTGAAGTTTGGTTTCTGCTCTCCACAAGCCTGAAATGGTTCAAGTTAATGTATTGTTTTTCTGGAGGAAGGATTTGTGGCGGGGGAAAAAGGGGAACTTCCCCCCCCCCAAAAAAAAAAAAACCTGGGGAAATTTGTTAAGCGAAATGATGCGAAGAAATATGGAGTAACCTGGAAACTCACAGGGAAGAACAAACACAGGGATCCAGAAAAACAAGAGAGGGAGATGATACAAACGAAGGAGAACACGGAGAGCTGGGAACACAGAAACAACACAGGCAGGGCTCCATGAGCCAGCGCGGATACCTCACTCCCAGCAAACCCACAATGCACTCGCCACGCACAGCCACAAACCCGCAAGCAAACAGGGAAACAAAGACAGCGACAGCCACGCCGGGATGCGAAGGCACAGGGGCACGGGGACACGG
>VZRW01009661.1:351668-383774 GCA_013398125.1 Aegotheles bennettii
GGGGGCAGGGGCACAGGGGACATGCACATGGGTTCCTGGGGGAGACGCGAGCAGACGCAGAGGCAGCATTACCCTGGGCTCAGCTCCTGTGCTCTCGCAATAGGTACAGCGCACCATACGGCTCTATTCCCTCTGGCATTGCGAGGGCTCCCCTGCCACTGAGCTCAGCCCATAAACCACTCCCAAACCCCAGCAGAGGCTTCTGTTTTTTGTTCGGGCCAATGAGAAAAGTATAGCTCACTCTTCCTTCCTCCCAGGAGCAGCGCCGGCTGGTTGAAATCCCTAAGCCTGAAACCGAATACCACAAACCCATGAGCCAGCTGCAAGTGCCAAGCCGGGGGAAGGAGCAGGCCCTGCTCGGGGCGGCCGCTCTCTGCTCTCCCCCGGCCGCCGGGACAGGGAGGCTGCGGTGCTCCCCGGCAGCATCCCGGGGTCCCCCTTCTCCCGGGCCTCGCCTCGCAGCATCTGGAAGCGGGAGCTGGAAGGACGCAGCGGGGAACAATAGCTACCTTGGGGCGATCCTCACGCTAACGGCCCGACCCGCACCGAGCCGCGCTCCCACACTGGGGCCCTGCAACTGAAAGCCACAAATTACGCCGCAAGACAAAAGGAGCCATTGTCACCCGGGAGACACGGGGCCAGCCCCGGCCCGGCTGCCGCCCCACCCCCGCCCGCCGGACCCCGCAGGGAGGCACCGGCCCCTCCGCGGCAGGGAAGGCCCCCGGGCTGCTCCCTGAGGAGGTCCCGGCTCCCCCTCGGGGCAGACCCCGGGCTTCTCCCTCAGGAGGTCCCAGTTACCCCCCGGGGCTTCTCCTCAGGGAGGGTCCCGGCTCCCCCTCGGGGCAGACCCCGGGCTTCTCCTCAGGGAGGGCCCTGGCTTCCCCCTTAAGGCAGACCCCGGGCTTCTCCCTGAGGGGGTCCCGGCTCCCCCCTGGGGCTTCTCCTCAGGAGGTCCCAGCTCCCCCCTCAGGGCAGACCCCGGGCTTCTCCCTCAGGGAGGGCCCCTGCAGCACCCACCTCCGGCCCTCGGAGCCGGTTCTGCCCATGGAGGGGCCCTGCACAGCCCAGGCCAGGGTGGGATGTGTGACTATGGACCAGCCCCCCCCCAGTCCCGCAGGCACAAACACACCGGCTCCATGTCCCCCTCAGCAGCCCGGCGGGGGTAACCAGTGCTTCCAGTAAGAGTTCAGTGCTTCCAGGCTGAAGTAAAAGCAAACCAGCACCTATCAAGACCGAATAGTAACTAATCATTAAACACCAGGCACTTCAAAAGCAGATGAAAGCCCCGGTTCCTGCCCCAAGGGGTTACGATCTGAGTCAGTCAGACAAAAACAACACCCGAGATAAGAGAAAGCCTATTTTCCTCAGTCTGCACCAGAGATTTTGTGAAGCAACCGCAAATTACACTCCCAGATCACGCTGGGACCAAAGCAAGTGGCAACACTTTCCTCATCCTAACCTTGCCCAGGTCCCACCCGAGGTGAAGCACCAAGCTCCAGTGAGCTCCGGTGGGTTCACACCTCAGCACGCCACGGCCACCTGCGGGGACTTCACAGGCAGAGCCATATTCACCTTCCAGCCGCCAGACTTTGGCATGAAGAGCCCACGGAGAGGATCAGAACTGCACCCAGCCACCATCCCAGGCTGCCTGCAACCCTCGCTGCTGCGCTGCACGTTCAACAGAGCCAGGAAGGTCACCTTTGAACTTTAAAGAACGAAGAGGCCTCTTGGTTTTGTTTAATTGGAAGCTTAAATTTCTGAGAAGGCACCCACTGCCGCAAGGAAACGAACTAAGCTGCCAAATCACAGTGAGCCAGCCCTGTCTGCCCCTGGAACAGCACTTTGGTTATCAGTGAGAACACAACTCGTTTCACCATCCTTGTGACATGGCTGTTCAGCTCCAGGCTCACCATGAACCATTTTAAACACCAGGGCCCATTCCAGTTACACATGTCACTGCAAGTCCTCCAAGCCCTACACAAAGGAGGATTTGAGACTAACACACCAACTTGAAGACATTAGATTTTATTTACCTTGCTAGCTTGGAAAATTTTAATGAGAAATTGTGCTTATTGGTCTAATTTTCTTGTACTAAATTCCATTTACAGAGCAGTTTTGTACCAAAAGCAATTCACAAACGACATACAAAGTGCACACGAGTATCTCACACGCATAAAACACCTCCAGGTTGCATTGCAGGACCTGGGAGCTCCCTCAATTCAAAGGGCAATCTCTGTCTCCAGAGGCACACCCTCAGCTTCTAATTAGCCCACAGCTCAGCAGAACATTTTAGCATCTGTTTAAATCCATCCCTACTTAGTAAAGGAATGAATAGAAAGAAATGGATGGCTGAATAACAGCCTAGGAGAGGGAAAATAGGGCTGACTGAGTACATGGTAAGAGAGCAGCATCCTTTTGTGAACAGGTAGCTACAAGATACCCCATCCTTAAATGAAGCATAACAGCAATACAAAGACCTATTATAGCAGTTCTTAGATATTTTAAGTAATAGGAAGAATTTTGAAGGCAAAAATGTTGTCGCAGTGACTAAGGCTTTTGTTTTAATTTGTTGCATAGCACAAACTTTATCAAGTTGCTAGAAGTGCCTGTTACTATTTCTATAGCAATCACATCCTGGCACACTTTGCTGTTTCACTGCCACTACTTTGCAAATAATCTTGCAAGGCTACAAACACAAAACCTAAGAGAGGATGATAATTTCAGCAGGGCTATCTGCTTTGATAAATGAGAAATCAAACTAGTACATTTATTTTGGTTTGGTTCATGCTCAGCTGTATCCAGATTGCTTCTCTCCTGGTTGAATTTAAACAGAGAACTAAATCTGAGCTTGTTTTTTGCTACCTGAAGACAGTTGTGGTGCCCTGTGATGAAAGGAAGCAGTTCAAGCCCAGTTCAGTTTCCTTTTGTCACATTTTCCTACTCTTAGGACCTGCAGTACCACAGACATGGGAGGTGATAAAACAAGCTTCTGCACCTAAAAGCTGATGTTACAACAGCCCTGCCCTTTCCTCCTGCCGTGGCTCCCAGTTACACAGCACGCTGCCCTCTCTCAACCCAGCTCCCATGGCTATGAGGCCCTTTGCAGGATGTGGAACAGGGGTGGCGTGAGAAGGTGTCCCCAGGAGCAATGAGCTGCTCGCTCTGCTCACCTGGTGCCTGGTGGTCCTGCACCTTGTGTGAGCTGCAGAAGGGCTTTCTCAATGATTCCACTGTCATGATTTTCTTCCCACACTTCTGCACTGCCTTTCAGTTGGTGCAGCATTTACACAGCCATGTGGTGGTTCGGATGGCCTGAAAAGTAACCAATTTCTCTTATTTCTGAGTTGTTTTTTAGCCAGACCAGTCCCCAGTCCAGTTTACTTTGCAGCTGCACGACTGTGTGTTCTAGCAGCGCGGATGGGACAACGTGGGCATGGGACTGTTTTTCCAGGGGCAATGCCAACTTGTATCAGTTTGAAGCTGTCACACTGCAGTCTCAGCTAGCCATCCCCTTCATTTCTCATGTTGTCTTCCTGCTTAGGAGGTACGACTTGGAAAGTTTTATGTATTTTTTTACATCAACCACTCCACACTTAATCCAGTCCTCTAAGGCACCTATTAGGTAAGCAGTCATTTACTTACAGACAGAAGAATAACCTCATTACCCAAAGGGGTTTTTTTTAAAAGTTAATGGTGCAAGTCCAAGTGAAAGCCAGGGCGGTCTCCAGCGCGCGCGGTGCTCCTGGTAACCGAAGCAGCGCAGCAGATGGAGCGTTCTCTAACTTCACTCCCAGCACGGAACTTGACGTGCAGGAGCCAAGACAGACATTTGTGTCTGGTAATGCCATCTGTGTCTGCAAAACCGCAACACTTTCGCTGGAGTGCTTTTTGTTTGTAGGGAACACGTTGATGGTGGGTACTGCATACTGCAAACTCTTAGTATTATGAGAATGCTAAGAACAAGAATTAAATGAAACTATTCCATTCTTGAGCAACAAGATTCATTAATAAAGCATATCAATACTGACAATTCACATAAAAGAATGGGCAGCAGGAAACAAGTGACAGCACTAACATTTAGCTCCACAATTCCACATGATCTCTTTGATAAGGGCTCATACCCTCTTGGTACTCATAGCCATAACTGGGATTAGTATCTATAGAGGAAAGGGTCAATCTTAATTTCCAAAGATCGAGAGAGCTGATTTCTTGAGGAGTTCATACTTAAACTGGACAAGTTAATGGAAGAGAAATCTCTTGAGAGTCCCTAAGCACACAGAAACCACTTCCACCTCTGGACAGCCCCTGTCTGAACTGTGGACAGTGGAAGTTCAGAAGATAATTTTAAGCAGTGGCATCATTTTGTGCTCACACTGTTCTTATGCTCCTCCCAGGGCATCTATGACAGCAGCGAACAGGTTACTAAGCACTACAGAACTTTGTCCTGATTCAGTACAACTTCTCTTGTGCTCTTAGACTATCGATGCTTGTTACTGCTTTTATCTTCATTGCTTCTTCAGACCTATGAGGGTTTTGTGCCAAACAGTGCTGCAAATCAGCTTTCTCTAGTCTTTATGCTAGATGATACTCACTAGCAACATCCTCACCCTCATCACTCCAGCTGCATCACCCTTGCCTTCAACTCTCACACATGATAACTCCTTTTCCCCACATCAAACTCTATTGCCACATTTCAAGTGCTTACAGTCTTTCACTGTTTAGCTTCCCTCTACCTAGCACATCTGCTAGTTTATCAAGCTGTCAACCTCCACCTTTCACTTTGCCAGTGACAGCAACCTCAGTGGCTCTCTGTCTGCTTCTTCATCAGGCATCTCCTTCCTCTCTACCAGGCCATCCCCCACACATGGGAAAAGCTCCATGTCAAAATCTGTTGAATTGCTACTTCTCTAAAATCCCTCTTTGAAACCCACCATCTGGCGTATCATGATACAAGTAGTGAACTGCAAGAATATACTCTGCTTTTTCCTGCTAAATTCTGTTAGTCATGTTGCTACCTTATCCTTTAAGCCACCTCTGCCTTTCTTTGTTTACTTGCAGCACTTTTTTCAGCATCTGGAGCGTGCCTGCTCTAAGAAAGGGATCACTTTCCTTACTTCTTGCCTTGTACAAGCCACAAATCCTGAAACCCTAAATTGTGATTCAGTTTCTTGGCTTTAGCATATTATAAATAAAGTTATTTAGCAGATTAACCACTTGGGAAGCAATCGCCCGAGTTCTATTTTCTGCCCTGCCACTGGCTTATTGTGTGACCTTAGGCAAATCACTTAGGACATCTGCAAATGCACATGTGAAATTTGGCACTCCTATCTATATCTAGTTACCCTAAGCAGCAGCTTACTTTTTCTCAGAAGGATGGAGTATCTTTAGCTTCCACTGAAATCAATGGTGCTGGTATCATAGGACCAGGCTTCCCCATGCTGCCTGCCACAGAGGCTCCTCTCTTATAGACACCTTTACCTTCCCAAATGTGTATTTTTACAGAATGAGAGTAAATGCTGCCAACCACTTCCTGCCTGTACTCTCCTTTGTATATGTTAGTACCAATCTATTTTAAATCTTACAATTTGGAAACAGTTTTGAGCTATTTGTAAAATGCTGGAGGTCGGTTCAACAGCAAAGCCTGGGGTGCTGCCAGCATCGGGTCTGGCCAATGGAAAATGCCTCTAAAACAGAGACAGCAGTGAAGGGCTTCCAGGATTATATGGTGTTCATCAGCCATACAGGTCAACAACAGCTATTACATCATTACCAGTAACACCTATCTCAGTTATACCAATTCCTATGAAACTTACAGTGCACATATTCAGGCCCTCAAAGTAGTTTCTTTCCCCAGTTGTCATATAAAAACAGTTTCAAGGAAGACACATTAAAACAGAAAAAACAGTGAGGTGAAGTTATACTATTACAACTTGCCCAAAAACTAGAGCAGATAGGCAGAAGCAGTGCTCTTGTGTTGTCTCAAACCGGCCCCAAGTGGGTCCACTGAAACAAGAAACACAGCCTATACAGTCAGGCCATTATTTTACCTTGCTGTTGAAATAGCCAACAGAAAGTTAAACAGGCAGGAAGGGCAACAACAGAGTTTTTGGGGAGACACACACCTAGAGGATTTCAAGTTCATTTCACAAAACATCTCTCAGCTAATACTAACTACTTCTCAACTGTTAGTAGTTCCTTTAGCGGAGGGATCTGAACCCAGCCTACAGAAGGACTTTGATTGCACTGTGTGAGCTGTGTGACATAGCTGTATCCTGTGAAGTGATTTTTTTGGGTAGCACTTTTAGAGAAATTACTATTTAAGGCCGGCCTGCCATTTTCAAAACAGAGTTGGTCAAAACTGAAAAATAAAACCACACTTTTCAAAAGGATTCGATTCAAGATTGTATCCAGCAAACTGGAGCTTATTTTTCAATTAAATATTTAGAATAAAATGTGTCGAGAACTTTAAAATTTAGAACAGAAGATTCCTGTCTTAAAGGTTCCAACCACAGGCTTTAAGAACATGAAGTATCCCTGAAGTTCTCAAATACAAAATTGTTCTCCTTAAAAGCTGGTACAGTCCATCTGTAGGTATTACACAGCTCAAGCAGGTCAGCCACACCAACCCCCCTTCCTGCTCACTGAAAAATACATAAATCATTATTTCCTCTCTTACCAGCTTTGGAGCTCAAAAGGAATTAATCAAGGAGGTCAAGAATAGAATGTTTTTAAAGAGAGTTAAACTTACTTTTTCACTTTGGGGTATTTCATCTCTGAAATGGCATTGGTAGCATCCGTCTGTCTCTCCTTCAAATGCTGTGGCCACATATTATCCACCCAGTCGACCAAGTCCACCTGAAAACCCCACCAAAATCAACTGTTAGCTACTGAACACATAGTAGAGTACAGTCCTGTTGGCTGCAACTCTTAACAGTAACAGCAGCAAGGCACTCACAGACAGCAAGAACCTTGCAGCTCAGCAAAAGTCCTATTGACCACACTTGTTAAGGTGCAGCACTTCAACATCACAACTCAGCCCTTTGCAGCCCAGAGTGAGGAGAGCTTTGCAGCCAATCTCACTGGGTGCAAATTCTCATCTCTGGGCACCTGTGAGCACCTGCTCTTGCAGCATCACCTGCTGCCTGTATTCAAATGTATTTTTGTAGCCACTAGCCTAGAAATTGCATTTATGATCATTAAAATACAAACATAAAGAAGATTATACTATTCCAATACCTTACATTTTAAGGAACATTAACACCATTTTTCTGGCCAAATTCTGATTTGAGTCATTCCATTATTGCCTTCGTTGTTCTGTCTGGGCATAAATTTACCAAAGTTCTTGTCCAAAAGCCAAACTTATAAGAAGTGTGGGCAGGAGACAACAGCTAAAGCTGAGTGATGGGAAACACACTGTCAGCAAGGTGAGGAAGAGATAGAAGCTGAAGATTGTTCAGGGACACTGAAACCCAGCCCCTGTGCTGGGTGCCAGAGCACAAACTGCAATCTGTCCATCACAGCCGCAGCAAGGACAAGCCTGTGACTCATCCATTGGTCTGTTTTATGGTGGAGCCTGCACTAGAAATCCCCAACACTCCCTCCTGCTTATTCAAGGGATCACATGCACCAGGTTTCAAGACATGGGGAAACACCGATGGGCCTGGGCAGTCCAAGGCAGGCTGTAGTGCTGCCTTTGGCCACAGCGTGGCTGCACGTCCCGACCCAGCTCAGAAAATCCTGACGTGTGAACAAACCTCCATTTATGACTGCAAAACCTACCCTAGGCAGTGGAGACTAAGCTGTCCTCTGACTGCATGCAGCAAGAATGGAGATATCCAATTCAGTCCTGGTTAGCACCCTCCTGACTGCTAAATCTCCTAAAAGGCCCACCCAAGAATGCTATTTGTGTGAGTCAACTCAACTCTCCCCAGAGGACTTTAATAATATAGCAATTAGCACATGCAATTCTTGCAGGCTGGGGCTGGCCCCTATCTATTTCTCCATCTGCACCAGGTCCTGTTGATAACACGCACACTTTGAGAAGAGGGAAAGGGAGATAATGTAGCTAGTAGAAATAGTACCAACTCCATGAGTATCACCATTGTATGTGAAAACAAAGTTGATGGTTACTGCCCTGATTCTGAAATAATTCCCGAATCCTGGTGCTGCAATCTACAGTCTTTACAAACCAGGGAACATGAATCAAGTATTTCTGCCTCACATGGCCTTGAAGAATTCACAGAATTCAAGGGATCCACTCACATAAATAAAGTATTCAACTAGCACTAGGACAGGAGGTACAGGTGCTTCACATCACCTTGTTTAAACTCCATGTTTTATTTTTACAAAGCAATCGGTGACTGGGAAGAAGCTGACAATAAACCCCATCACCACAGGACCCCTTACCACATTGGGGCGCTTGACAATGTTCTCCAGCTTGGTGTGACTGAACTCCAGGCTGATCACATTGTAGAGTTTTTCACGCTGGGCCTCTGGGGTTTCATAGTATCTCACAAACTGAGACATGCTCATTTCAACACCTCTCTGCGTGTTCACATCCATCACGTCCACAATCCGTCGGCTTCCTGCAAATACACAGAGACACTCTCAAAACATTTACCTTTGCTTTATTTATAGAGGTATAAAATTAAAGATATATTATTATATATAGGTATAAATTCTCAATGACTGCAGGGAAATTGTTACTAGGTGACAGGCCAGCATCAGTCCCTCTGTGGGTCCTGAGCCACTCAGTGAGCAGAGAGCTATCTTGGAAATGGACTTTGTGCCCAGTATGAACTGAAGAAGTCACTTGATGTCTCTCTGCTCCAGGGAGGTAGTGACTTTCCTCTTTTACGTGGACTGACATGAGCAGGAGTATGGTAAAAAACTACGAAGCAGCAATATAATATGGTAGCAGGGGGCATGCAAGACGAACAGCTCTCCAAATCATGCTCTGCAATTTTCTAAACATCCATATGCCTCTCAAGATGTTTCTGCTCATGTACACAAATTATCCATAAAGAGCAAACTGCCTTGCATCATGGGATGCTATGAACTGCTGAACACCTTGTACAGGTTGTGGAGTATTCTCAACCCCAGTCCTTGTCAGTGGAGATGAAAGCACTAAATGCCATAGAGGAGTGAGCCCCCACTTTGGATCTCTCACCAGAAACTACAGGACATACTTTCAGCTTCTCGAGTGGCAGACATACAAGTCTCATTAGCACCAGAATGTTGAACAGCAGTTTTAGTCAAGCCTTCAGCTTTACACAGATTAATCCACAATCTTCTCTTTGGCCAACTGGAAGGTTTCACCTCTCCCAGCAATTTCATCATCCTAATTAGCAGTTCATTTGTGTGTGAGCGAATAGGAGCCCATGAGAGACATGCCTCATTTCCAGGAGAGAAGGATTCCAGCAAACAAACTCGCAACGCTTCCAAAAAATCACTCCAAACCCATTTTCACTGCCGAAGAAATAACTCGAAATAAATTGCATTAAAACAAAATGGAGGGCTGAGCTATGCCATCAGAGGGAATTATTAATAATTACAGCACCTGGCCTATTGTGTGCTTGGGAGCAGTGTTTCGGCAAGAATGATAGCTTGGATTGCATCACTCCATTAAAGACATCCTTAGCCACTGAGAGCAATGCCAGTGACAAACGTGATGATGGTTCTGGAAAGGAACTCAAGACCATAAAGTTTTGTAATCACAAAGTAAAATTTACACCGTGTAAATCTGGAACAGCTCCACCAGCCCCCAGGCAAACTCTTCCCTGCAGGCCCAGTGAACAGGATTCCATCTCGAGCCCGAGCTCATGACCGTACACTGTATTACCACCTTGGGGCAGGATGGGAAGAAAGTTTCGTTATGTGGGAATAAGCACAAAAGTCCTTAAATTTCCTATTTGCATGTTTGCAACAATATACATGAAATCTAGTTTGGGGTTGGGGTTTGGTTTTGGTTGGTTGGCTTTTTTCTAACTGTTAATTTTATTATCTAAGGGGAATAGTCTTTTTTCAACTCAATAGGTTGGCAACTGGGGGAAGTCCTGTTAACCAGCCCCTCAATAAATCCAGCCTGATTTCTGGCTCCCAGTGCCCAGGGACTAAAGCAGTGGCTGAAGCCCAGAGGGGTTAAGTACACAGACACGGAAAATTCGTATTTGAAGGACTGCGTGGCAGTCTGGGATCTGCCAGATTACAGTCGAGGTTTGATCTCAGCTTTGCTGGGAGTGACCTTGTACAGCCTCTCAATTATCCTTTCTGAAAGAAAAATCAGCAGTTACCTGATGAATTAAAAATATGAGGCCCAGTTCAACAGCAGGTTTGTTAAATGTACACGATTATCAATTACGGGCCCAAGAGCTAAGATCTGAATGGATGGTCTCTTGACTTCCAAATTAAAGAGTAATTTGAGGGGATGTTTTTCCTCTTAAGCCACAGTCCTACGAAACAAGCTCGTACATAATGATTCCTGGAGTACTGCTCACAAAATTTGAGGCATATAATTACAGGTTAACAGCTTCGTGCTCACTGCCCACTGCCTCGAGTTTCTGGCTTACTGCCAACTTTATCTCTTCTTTCCTGAAGAGATTCAGCTCTTTCTTCTATTGCCTGCTCCTAGGAGAAGGTTAAAAAATATCATCCAGAAGGGGAGACAGGTGAAGAACAAGGGAAAAAAGCAGACAGAGGCTCCAAAAAGCATGACAGGCTGAGAGCTCTCGGGTCAGGCTGGGTTTCTGAACATCTCCAACACGCATTGTACCTGATGTCCCATTTCTGTTAACCATTTCATCTTGCTACACTCTCACCCTGTCCCCTAGAGAAGGGACCCCACTCAATGTAGCCTGATGCAGCCCACCAAGTCCCACCAGGACCTCAGTGGCACTGGCAGCCTCTTGCCCACATACCAACCATATTCCTTTCTTCAGCTCCTCGTTCACTGTGCATGGCTTAACATACACCTGGATCCCTTCCACCGAAGAGGAAAGATGAAATGTCCTCTCTGTAAGAATGATCATCAAGCCTCACCACTAAGAGGATAAAGCTACATTGGGGAATTATTTTAACCCTTTGTGACTGAATTAAGATCCATGCCCAAGGTACAAGGTCGTATCTACAACCAGAAACCAACCTCAAATGCCAAGGGAGAGGCTTGCTGGTTCCTCCTAAGCTTCATGCTTCTTACTGGGGAAAAGAACTCTAGGTTTTTTAAAGCAGGATTTTTGGCAGAGCCTTAGGAAATCTGTGAGCTTCGCTAGCGGGTTAATTGTACCTAGAGAGTGAGGCTTTGACTTGCATCCCAGCTAATCCCCCCGGAGCTCAAACGCTCGTATTCTTCTGCTGCCCACAGGAGACCATTATGATATCCCATACTGACTGGGAGGGACGGGAATCAGAGCAGAAAGTCCTTGCTCAAGTGGAGCTATTCATGACATTCCCTGCATTTCAGACCCAGGGTGAGAACAACTCAAGCTGAGAGAGACACACACCAATACCATCGCTCCCAGATCCACCAGAGGGCACAGAAGAACAAAAGGAAATGAGTCCAGCTCAGACACTTGCACACATCTCTCCCAGTTAGTTTTCTCACCCAGCATTTCTCCCAGCACAGCCTGGTCCACCAGAAAACAACCATCCCTGAGCCCCCCTTTGCAGTGCCCTCTGCCCTTCCCCTTCCCACCCCCTCGCCCAGGTACCCAGCACACACCACGCTGGCTGCAGGGCAGGAGCCTTTTCAGTGGGTTTAAATTCTTTCCTTCTTATGGAGATGTAAAGCCAGGAGTAAACGACGTCTACCTGCTCCTCCTTCCCCTCTTCAGTGTCTGCAGCTTTATTATTTCATATAACACTGCTAAATTGCAATAACCCATGGCATTAGTGTTTTTTCATGCAACAAAAGAGAAGGCATTTAGAGCACGTCCACAGGAAGGGTTTAAGCCAGCAAAAAGTCTTAAGCCTTAATGCCACAGGACTAGACTAAAGAAAGAGGCTCAGGGCAAATAATGTGTTTTAGTGGCATTATATAGAATCACTGAGTATCCTTACACCTACCCGAAACACAAACTGCAATTTTCAGTGGTTCTTTGAAACATCAGCCAGTGAAAACCACATGGAAGAAAAAAATTCCATATATAAAGAAACATTTTACTTTTAATTTTTATACAGTATTCAAATGCATTAAACCTATAGTGTAAGCATACTCCAGGTAGCTGAAAAGGCCAAGCTAGTACACAAAGAACTACAGAAAAGAAAATAATACAAGGTCTGAAGAAAGCAGGAAGGAATATAACTTTGTCAAAAATATGGTATTTTATTTATCTGTCAAATCTATTTTAAGACCATTGATCGTTTCCTAAAATGTCTCAACAAAAAACATTTAACAGTAACAGATAAAACATAGGAAAAGTGTTATAAAAATAATTTGATGTCAATAGCATTTTATAGTATTCTACACTATCAAGAGCATCTTTGCATACCAAGAATCCTACAGAAGTTAAATTATTTCGTTAAGTGACATGCTAATCTAGCCATAGCAGAGTTCTTTATTTTCCTAAAGACAAGTACAAAGGAGCATTGATTGGATCAGTGCAATCTATTCTCCTTTTATTTTTAGGAAAGCTGCCTTTGATGCAGAGCCACACCCCAACAAGGAAAGGACAAGGTAGATTTTTATGGCCTTATTTACTATTGTAAATTCCAAGCTATACTTATGCTCCACCAGTAGTATCAATGGTAGAAAGAAGAGCGGAGCTGTGCCCAGGGCAAGGTGTGCCAAAGCCCAGCCTGCAACCCAGCCCCCAGCTGGGAGGGATGGAACATGCCTCTCCACCATGGAGAAGTTTGGGGAGATGGCTGAGATGATTCAAAAGCTCCCTGCTCCTCCAAAGGCTCACCTCCTCCATCCTGGCTGTGCAGCCCTGACCTTCTCTCGCTTCCACCCTGACACCTGACTTTGGGGCAAGCAAAAGGAGATTCAGATATCAGGAAAATATGTTCCTATTTCTGGTTTTCTGCTGATAGAGTGAGCTGGATCAGCTCACTGAGGGGTCAGGCATGCACTGATGCTGGACCAGGAGAAGGACCTCAGGAACAAGAGCCAGCAAGGGTGGAACAGCCAGGACTGCCTCTTCCCTTAGATTGCCTTTTCTGCCTCCTGAAATCTCATGATCAGCCCAGAATGAGAAACATTATAGCCCTGATTTCCTGATACTTGGCAAATAGGAAGTGAAAGAAGAGCTTGAACTACCATTCCTGTTACCAATGAATATGTGAATTATATCGGCACTCCTGCAGCTCTCCTTTGGTCCAGACTGGTATTTAAAGGTGTCCCCTTAAAGGGTTGGCAACACCACCACACATCCAGTATCTCCACTGTAATGACGACATCTTAAGATGTATATAGCTGTGATTACATCAGCCCTCCAGAACAAGCTGATATTAAGATGTATTTTTAGGTAAAGGCATTGGAGGCATTGACACTTGAAGGTCATTTTGAACTAAGGTCAATTATGACAACTACCATGAAGTATTTAGGATTTTGGGTGCTACTCCTCCAGAATAAGACAGCTATTTTCTAGTTTGGATGAGCTAAAGCAGAGGATGCTTATTACAGAACAACAGTGTGACTACAGGGAGTTATTCTAAAATAGCTGTTCTGGTTAATTTTCTCACGTGGACAACTCATTTTTAAAGCCACCTGTAGACAGAGGCTTTGAGATGACTCTGACCGCATCAACACATCGGTTTGGTTTCACTCTCATGTTTTGACATCATGGAAACACATTCTTTTGAGAGGTTGAATTTTTATTATAATGCTCCTTCAAAGTGGAGTTGCTGCTGTTTATATCCGGACGTGAACGTGACTGTTTTTAGCAAAACTGTCCCAGTTTAACTAAGATTATTTTGAAGAGTTCGACTGTGTTAGGCAAAGGACAAATTTAAAGAGAGCTCAAACAGGAAGCTCAGCTCTAAAAATAGAAATGGTTCCACTTCCAAAATGGCAAGTCAGCGGACATGCTAAACATAGGCAAGGGAGTGTTACTTCTTTTTTATTTCTAAGAGCCAAAAAAAAAATAAGCATAAAGAGGGAGCATCAAATACCTTATTTTTCTTTATTTTATTGCACAGAAACCCTAGTTGTGGATCAAGGCTCACCCACCAAGCACTCTTCTGATGCACAGCTCCCCAGTGGAAACTCATGGCAGAGGTAGAAGGCTACACCCATCGTGTGTTAGCCCAGCATTGGTTAGTGCTGAGAGCTAAACCAGCATCAGCATCATCAGAATTCCTCCCCCTCTCTGCGAGGGAGGAAGACAGTGTGAGTTTTCTGCCAGTTCAACTTTCCAAACCACCTCACTGGAAGAAAGAGCAAAGCCCGTGCCAGCAGACAGGACGGGGCTAAGAGCAATGCCAGAAGTGGGAGAGAAGGAAGAGAAGGAACAGGACACCAATTTAGACTTGCTTAATTGGTATGGCAAAAAAACAAGTAGTTAGATGCAATGGGTAGCACAGGGAATAGAGACACTATACCAGGGAATTTAAAAGGCAGCAATAGCAAAATCTAGATGCCAGTTTAGATGACAAGAAGATGGTCTGGCATCAGAGCACAGTACTGGAATCAGAGGGACGAGTTTCTATTTCATCTATCAGGAGCACTGGGTACGTTTTAACCTCTCCCTGCCCTAGGTCCTGGTTTCGTGACACAAACTGGTCACCAATACTCAAGAAACTGATGAGGCTTAAATAATTTTTTTAAGCAGTGTCAGCTCCCTGCCTGCTCCACAGCACAGCTTCACACAGGGGTGGGGATGTGCATCCAGCACCAGTGCTGGTGGCTGCTGTGGGAAATCAGACAGCGACACCGAGCCACAGCCCCAACGTGCCCTTCCAATATTCCAGACCAGAGCTTTTCTTCTGGAACAATAAGCTAGTTAAGAGGCACAAAACCAGTTAAATGAAGCAATGTCCTCTGAAAGTCCGCAAGACATCGCTTTAATAGAGAGATTTCCACTCCATATGTGCACTGCTCCACCTTAATATCAGTGGATGCCCAAGTCCCAAAGGGTTGCTTCAGAGCTGCTGCAAACCGCTTCAATTTTCAGCAAATTAGCCAGAGCCCTCAGCCTGTAGAAAAATCACTAATGTAACCTTCACTTGGAAAAAATCCATTCAGAAACTTTGAAGCCTAGTTTCTAATTTTAATTCTGCCCGGGAGAGAACACAGCACAGCTCCACGACTTTGTAATTCTTCCTCGCCCTGAGCAAACAGGGAGCAGAGGGAAGAACAATTCCAAAATCACATTATGTTGTCTGATCAACAGACACCACTGCTGGTGTCCCAGAAAGAACTAAGATCCCATGATAAACAAACAGAAAACCCACCTGTCGAGTCCTACTGGTCCTGCTTACAGCAAAGTACGCTGAGTTCTCCATCATTATTGGTTCATGGCTGATAAGAGTATCCTAATAGCACTTGCTCAAGCCTGAAAGGATTTATCTGTACTTTCTCACAAGCTACTATGAGATTAGGCAGTAAAATGAGGTCTGTACAGTACTGTAGGCTCATCAAAGGCAGAAGGATACAAAGAAAACAGGAGAGGTCGCTCAAGGGAAAAGAAAGAAAAAAGACAAAGACAAAATGATGAGCCAATAAGTCTTTAGTGCTGTACTTGGAAAAGAAAAACCTGCCAGACAGAATTGGAAAGAATCACTTCAATAAAACAGCACATTTACTTATTTTTTTTTGTCCAGATGTTTCCTCTTTGTAGTTCTCACATTTAAAAAGAAATGCAACAGCCAGAAGTCTGGCCAGCTCACACCAACGCTACTTCTAAACCCCTTTGTTGACAGACTGTTGGGCTCCATCCTAGCTTAAAGGCACTTGGAAGTTGCCATTTTCAGTGGTAATATTTATTTGCTGATTTTAGCTGAGGCCTGACTTACAAGATTTCCCAATTACACAGAAGCTTCAGAGCACGAAGCACGTTGGCAGTCCCAACAGCACGGCTGTGAGGACATTTGGAACCTGATTTTAAAAACAAAGTGGTTTTAAAAAATAGTGGGAGGGTGTAAAACAAGTTTTGGCCACAAAACAGTATGATGGAGGAACCGTTTGTTTATAAAGATTGGATCTCAAACACATGTTGCTGTAATTCTGCAAATAGCCTTATAACATCTGAGACAAATCACTGGCCTGGACCTACATTGCTTTCTGATTTTCCATTTTTCCCCAGACACATAACTCGGCTCCCTTAAAGCACAGGTTTTCATTTTGGGTCAATGGGAACAGCACCAACACGCAATTATTTTACAGTCACTTGTGAGGAACATCCAAGCTCAGCCTTACCCTGCAAGAAGCCATCCTTATCTCCTGTCTTCAAAGTGCTCTTGGATCCCCCTGCTCCTCTCAGCTATCAGAGATGTCTTGTGGCTCCGAGACACCCCCCAGAGACTGGGGTACCCTCAGGCTGAATCCTCACAGGCTGAAGAACATGCTAACAAGTTGGTTTTTATAAAACTACAGAGACATCAGTCTTCCAAACCACGAGAACAATGAGGATGCTTTCATGAACTCTGTTTTGGTTTCATTTCATTTTCATGGAAGTTTCTCACTTCAATGAAAAAAAGCAGAGTCCAGAGAGCAAGGATGGCACAGACCACGCTGTGGGGCACAAAAAAATTGTGAGCAACAAGAGGAGAAATCTTACAGTGAGTGGAAATATTTCATACAAGTACCACCCCGTCCCATAAGATCCCTGTTGACTCCTCTCCACTAGGAGAGTTTGGTCCACTGCATTTTTTTAAAAAGCATTATTTGGACACTAGGAACAGGGCAAAGCCCTCACTGCTTCCTCCCTAGTCCTCCACACAAGACTCCTGGAGATACAGCAGCTAAGGACTCCTGACTCAGCTCTTCTGCTCTTCCCAACTTGGTGCTCCCATTCACAGGGCAAATCCCCACACAAGCCAAACCATACATCTTAATCACGACTCAGATGCAAGACTGAGGGCAGACTTTTGCACTTCCTTTGAACAGCCTGTTTAATTTTGGGAAGCACTCCTTAGAACAAAGTTTCTCTAATGAGCCTCCCTCCTCACTCCTCTCCCTCTCCAATTTCACAACTTCCTTGAAACAAATGGAGCGTTGCTCTATAGAAAAAGCAACACTAGGTCCCCTATTCAGCAGAAATGATGGAAAGTTTTCTGAACTGCAGTGTGTGGCTGCTTTGTCCCTCTTTTGTATCTGCATGGCTAATTTTCTTTCACAGGATGGAGAACTGTATATTGATTAAGACAAAATTTCCCCCGCTTGCCCACAGACCACACTACGAGCCTCTCGACTGGCTTTGTAGTTCCATGTGAATTCAACCATGATACAATTTTCAGAGCAGATCAATTTGAGAAGGGGAGCAAACATGCAGGAGGAACGAACCAAAAAAAAAAAATCCCTAGGAAGTAGTTACTCAGAGACAGTTATCTGGTTTGCCTTCAGCTTTTTGGAGTGGCTACTAAAAAAAAAGCTGAACAAATTTGCACAGCCAGCTCAGGAACTATTGTACTAATGCACCAGAAGGAACATGTGCTGATGGAAAAGAAGTGTTTTATATGGTCTCTGCCCTCCCTCCTGCCTCTACCCACCTGATCTGCAGTCACCACCACCACAACTTTCTCTTCTGTACAGACACCACTTAGAAATCTCTTGAGTACTGAATGACATTTATACACGTATGTGTATTCATGTAGAAATGTGTGTACAGTTTTTAATATAGATATAAATTGCATTTTATAAACCCAGAATAATCATTACCTGCAACGTTTGCTTCTCTTTCCCCCTTCACTATCACCTAGTTCCAGAAGTACAGATTAGGGGGGTTCTTGTCTTTCTGTGAAGCACCTGGCATGGATATTCTCATTTTAGCTGGAGTTCCTGGAGTAACGAGCAAGGTGTTGTGATGCAAAACTTGCTTAGGCCTCTCCTCTGTGAAAAGACCTTAACAGCCAAAGCAATAGTCCTCTGCAGGTCCAATTTCTTCCACTGATGTTAAAGAAAGCTTAGTTGCTCACTCCAGCATGGTAAAGTGAAGTCCTTAAAGCCTTACTCACTTAGTGACTAAACATCTGGGATTTATGATGTGATTTATTCTATTATCTTGCTCCACTGACACCATGATTATAAACTCATAGTTGAGGCAGAGACCTTCACACATATTTCTTTAAACACTCAATTTGCAACTGACATTTTTTGCTCAGCTCCTGTTCTTTAGGTGTTTCTAATGAGAAAGCAAAACCCAGCAATTACCAGGTATCTCTTCAGCTACTTTCAGCAAAGAAAGCAACAGGATACATAGAGCCTTGGTTTTCCTTTCACCCTTTGTCTTGGAGATCAAAGCCTGCTGCCAGGTCTTTAAAGATTTGAGAGAACCACAGAAATCAAATATTTAAATGATCTGTTAGGTCTCATCCCGTGCATCATCTCCTTGGGCCAGATGAAGACTGCCCTCTGCAACAGTTTTCTGATTGCTTTCTACTGCCATACCTCAAGGTACAAATTTTATCACAATTAAAAGCTTCACTGCTTTCAACTTTACTTGGGTTCTTTATACAAAACAGAAACACCAAAGCCTTTCAACACAGTTTGTGAACACAGCAGCTAAATGAAGGGAACCAAACATTTTCTATCCACATAAGCATCATGGACCAGTCCAGTCTACAGCATCCCATTTGAATAGCAAAGTAAATGACTGAAGATACATTCTTCACTGCTACTATGCTAATTTTTTTAATTCTATAAATACACCGCTAGTGAGTTAGTTAAATAAAATCAATCAGTGAGTTTATGTCAGTTGTTAGACCACCCCATGAATAGTCTAAGTCCTGTACTTGCACTGTTCCCACTGATACAATGCCCAGCTGGGCATGGTGAATTCCATACAACAATGCTGCTGATCCCACAGAAGTGACCGCTGTGGTCACAACTTTAACCTCTTCAGCCCAGGGATCACAATAACTGAAAGTCTCTTTTCTTTCTGACAATCCTCAGCATGTTTTGAAGTCACCCCTTTTGCCACTGGCTGGGATCACAAGCTCAGCTCTGGGGCTGTGTAACACACACCCTGGCACACAGAGCTGCACCAGCCCCAAGGGAGAGGAGGTAACGCACGTTACAGACCCAGCAGCACCACTTGGGTTTATTTAGTGGGTTATTTATTTAGGTATGAGTGGGAAAGCTGGGATTCAATGGCAATAGACTGCCAGCCTGTGGCATGCAAACTGGAGAGAAGTCAGCTAAAAATAAAAGCAAATACATTCACAGTAGCCACTGCTGTTTGGATACAGGCACCATGCTTGTGCAGGGACTCCAGACCTACCTAGGGAGTTCCTGGGTGTACTGTGACAGCCCAGGAAGACAAAGGCAGAGCAGACACCAATTACCAGTCAGATGCCACAGAAAAGCAGATATTCTTTTAAACACAATCCATGCTGACCCAAGCAAACCACTAAAAAAACCTAAAATACTCCAAGCAAGAGAAAAGAGGCTGAATTGATGCATACGTTCACGTATGCTTTCTCCTTCTCTCTCTCCTTTATGTGGTTCACAGCTTCCAGGACTACTCTGTGGTTCCTTCTTCAGATTATATTCTTCTTCACAGGCAGCATCCAAAGACAAAAATCAAACAAATGAAAAAATGGAATGCTTTGGCTTTCTGACATCAAAGGCTAAAGCAAATGACTGCATTTGCTCCTTGCGTTCAGGAGTAGCAAAGGCTCTAGAGCTGCTCAACAGCTACCACCGAATCCCTGGCTTTCAAATAGCTTGCTGAGCAAGGCAGTTACCTTTCTCTTCACTCAGACTTAGGTTAATCTTGGCAAGGGTACTTGATTTGTTCTTTATTGTAATGAGCTGAAAGCATTCACACAGGTCTTTGGAGATTCAGGCAGACACACCTGGGAAAACACACTGCTCCTTTCCTATGACAGACACCTCTCCGTGCTGTGGTCCAGAAACACTGTTGGTAGAAGAAGCCAACACAAGAGGCCTGGAAAACATCGATTATTCAGTGTGGCTGCCTCTTCTGGGCATGAGGAGCAGCAAGGCACTCAGAACCACACAATGAGGAAAAATTAGCAAGAGCTATTGTGCTGTCCCAATGCTTACCACTTCGCATACCTCTTACTCCCCGTAATCAGTTCTTGAGCTAACTTGACCCCTTCTTTTTTGGTAAAGACACTTCTGCAGAGTTTCTAGAGAGCTTTGTGATTTACATTTACATGACTAGTAGCCAGGGAGAAAGAACACCTAAGCCCAAGTAACCATAAACAACTGTTAAAAAAAAAATGCCTTTTTTTTTCTCCTTATCATTGCCACAGCCTTGAATTTTCAAAGGGAAATCTAAAAAGTTAGGCTACCACTTATTATTATTTCCTTGTGACTCATAGGTACCCAAATACAGAGATGATACAACGATCACATTAGAAATAGAGAGTAAGATTTTGAAATAATTTGAAACCAAAGGCTCAGTAACTTCCTATAGAATTTACATGCTTTGGAAAAACCCAGCACCATCTCTTTAAAACGTTCTATAACAAAGTGCTTCCCCTGATTGAAAGAAAAGAGAACAAATGATAGGTTTAAATAGTGCCAGCATACTATAATGATGAGCACTTAAAAAACCAAGTTTACACAGAACACCAACTTTTTCAAGCTATGTTCTCTCTATCGACTCCCACACGTATTCAGATGCAGAGGGTTGTGATGGTTCCATTTCACATTGGCAAAACATCATTCCCCTCCCAGGTTCAGCACGGCATTGAATAAGTTTTGAAAACACTGCAGATACCTGGAGGCTCAGGCAAGATCTGCTAAAAAATGCAGGGACAATCGCAGGAAATATTAATAAACCAAGACTTTTCATCTGCTTCATTTGAACATTAGATTGTGAGTGTAACTTATCTATTAACCTAAAACTAGAAAAAATTATCAGCACTTAAATGCAATAGGAAAATTGCTCACCAGTGCTTCCTGAAGTCATTAGTAGACTATTTAGAAGTTTGGCAGGGAGACAGGAATTGCCCCCGTGTGCCTTCAGCAGCAATGTGGCTGTTATGTACAGCACAAACTCCACAGCAACACAAACGATTTGCCATAAGAACTGTGATTTGTCAGGTGTAACTCACAGCCCATTTCCCAAATATTTTAGACCTTTTTGAATCAAAGTTTCCACCTGCCATGCCAGAAGTCATCAACTGTATTAAAAAAAAAGACAGCAGGTGACAGTGTTCCTGCCCAAATCAGAGGCTCAGCACAATGACTCCAAAGGCAGTTTGTCCAAAGACTTTAAAAAAAGACCCAGGACGTGCAGTACCTGGCCTGGTGCATACACAGGGATTGCTGAACCAGCTGTGAGAAAGGGCACACTTTTACATTAAAGTTAATCTCCAAGTTAATTACGATTGTTATTTCTGCTCCATTGTTTTATAAATCTAATTTTATTTATAAATATCCTCCCATTTTGCTGGCCATGTACACAGGAATCTCCACCCCCCCAATACTCCATGGGACATCAATCTTGAGGAAATGCAACTCCCACACTTTGACTGTTACACAGGAAAAAACAATGTTGTTATGCAACACTGTGCTGTTCCAAAACATCTCAAAGTCAGACCCTCAACTTCGGCAGTTTCAGAGACAGAAATGGCATCAGCTATGGCACAAATTCACAGAAAATTTCAAACAGGGTCCAGATAATGACAAGGTTTATGGACGAGGCTCCCCTGCAGCAAAAAAGAGGTGTTCTGCACCTACAAATGTGCACATGCAGGTATTTAGGAAATCCATAAAATATAGGACTTAAAATACCCTCATTATTTCCTAATTTAACTGCAGATTGACCAACAGAAGTGCTACCAACTAGCACTTCCCACACCACTTCCCTGACATTTTCTGCCAAAGAGGTTTGGGGCTTTTTTCTTTTTTTTTCCAGACTTATAAATGGTCATAAATTAAGCAACATTGCCAAGTTTTGTTTGTGGAGGAAGGTTATCAGAGATAACCCCTCTCACACAGATAACCCCAAGTAAGCAGAAATGAGGCACAAGTTCCTCTCCTTTGTTTTTCTTAATCACATCTTTTCCAGACTTGATATTCCCAGCAATTATTAAACTCAAGAGTAATTGTCAAAAATTCATCTTTCAGATCGCAGCAGTTGGGCTCATTTAAAAGATTAACTCCTGCCACAACACGGGTAAATAAACCCAGCAAATTCTAAATAGCTAGAATGCAGATAAATGTCTCTGTAAAGAGCTGCAGCTAACACATCCAAAACCCAGCTAGCTCCACAGCAACGACTTCACAGAGTGCAGTATCACTATTTAGTGACATTTCCAGAGAGAGGATAAGTAACACATCCATCTTCAGTAAAAGGAGATTTCAAAGAAACATGCAGCATAATCTACTCAAAATGTAGCTTTTCTTACAGTTAAAAAAAATAATTTATTTTGCAAGAATTGCTAGAAAACATTTGATGATTACAGTCACCACTTCTCTGGCTTGTGTCTTATCAAAGGGACAGGCAGTTTGCACAGCTCTGCGCTCAGGCTCTCTTAGCAACCTCTCCTCAAAGCACTGACCTGGCCTGACACTGATAAAGACTCTGGGGAGAGCAGAGGCAAAAGGTGACATGGCTCCAATCATACCTTTTACAAACAGATGCTCTACAATAGATAGAAAATAAATAGGAACTCGATCAATAGAGCTGCAGCTTTCCAGGATCACAAGAGTGTATGTGGGACACCTGTTAAGAGCAAGAGCATTCCCTCTCTTTCAAATGGCCAATTACCCAACATGAGATCAGAATCCGGTCAGCACTACTAATTAGGGTTCTCCCAGCCTTTTTCATTTACAAATTGTTTCTCTGTGCCTTCTCCCAGATTCTGAGAGTTATCACAAATGTCTACAAACACAACTGGACAAGTATTTCAAAGCAATTCTGTTCTGTATAGAGTTAATCCAGTGCATTCAAAATAACTTACCCACTAATAGCTTCACATCTCTGACGGTGAAATCCGGGTCAGGCATTCTATAATCAGCAAAGAAAGCAATGTTAAATACTGTCGAGAGAAGTATGGGTACACTTTCGTTACCATAATAAAGGAGAAATAAATGTATAGTGCTCTTTGTCTGTGGTGCAAGAGGTGGGATCGAGAAGGCCCTCCGAGGTGTGGACAGTGCAAGTCCTAATGACACACACACAACATCTCTGCGTTGGCAAGTACACAGAAGTTACTCCACTTGTGATGAAGGAGGAGACGAGGTGTCTTTCCAAGCACTCTCTAGCAGCACTGGAGTGGGAGGGAAGGGAAAAGGTTGGGGGTGATCTCAATAAAATCCTAAACCTTCACAGCTTGTTCCTGCTCAGCAACCCACAGTGGTTTGAGATTGGTGGTGCCTCATGTATATCCTCCATTGCCACATTTGCCAGTGGCTACAAACCAAGGCACACAGCACCAAACCCGTTTGTTCAAGGTCACAGCATCATAGGCTGGATTCACTGCTTGGAAATAAAATATCAAAAATAAGGAATTAAAGCCCCTTCTCGCTTTAATGACTATTCCAAAGCTCCTTGTCTGGCAGAAGCCAACTTGGCTGTATTTGGTGGTAGGGAAATTGTTGTTCAATTCAATTTGGGCTAATTCAGAGCTAAATTAATTGATAGCATAATTGGTTCACCAGTGTTGATTCACTTATAAGAGCACTTCTACCACAGGCAACGTTTCAGGCTCTAATGAAGTTAGACAACAGCCTGGTACATCAAGTGGGGGAGTTTTATGTGTTGGGTGGAGAGCAAAATTCTGCAACACAGACTGGACAGGAAGAGAAAACAAATGGTAGTGGGGTTTGAAAGCTGATTGACTTCACGTTAGTGACAGTATCCCACATTTCCCATCCCACAAAAACTGACTGAGGAATTGTAATGAGAAACAGCCCTGTGGGAACTGCCAGCCAGGCGTTCTGGTACTGCCTTGGGTAGAAAAGGAACAACTTGCTTCTACTCATAAAGCACTTTTGACATAATTCCACCAGAAATCAGAATGATCCAGCCCACAGGCCAACTTTTAGAGCAGTAGTTTTTACTATTGAGAAAAGACTGAAAGGTAAAGTTAAAAAAAACGCATTTACTGTCGTGCATCTATCCTGAGAACTATTTTCCAAATTCTGTTTGTCCACTTTCTTTTCCCCTTATCACCTTCCTCTGGTGGGATGCGGAGGCTGGACAGGATCTTTTGTTAGGTCTCTGCCAACCCTCACATCTTTGCATTTAGCTGCAAGGGCCCCACAGCTTTGGAATTCACTCCCTCGCCAGAATGAAACAGCCTGAATCTACTGACCTTCAGGGTTCATTCAGAGCTCATCTTTTTTTCCAAGCACTAGAAAAGTCAGAAGCAGAGGAAGGCAGAACTATTTGTGGGCAAGGAGAACATGCAAGGCTTCTCTCCAAATGCCACAGCCTGCCTGTATTTTGTCAGGCATGTAGAACAATTCCATGGGCAATCTTTTTCACATTTGTATAAATCAAAATAAAAATCAACAACCCAGGTAGGCAACAGCCCTAACCCAGGTAGGCAACAGCCCTACTCCAGATGCATACCAGCAAATCCAGTCTTTCTGAGGGCTCCAGCAGCAGCTGACAATAAACATTTCTCAAGCTTGAAGAACACAATCCTCCCTAACAGTAAAATTGCATGTTTAGCTCTTTGGAGAGCACACCTGGCATATCCTTGGGTTTTTCCTCTGCAGTCTCAGGATGTATGATACGCTAGAGAAAGAGTACACCAAGGGAAGAATCTAAGGCTTGAACACAGTAGGTTTCAAGTACAAGAACCCATTTTGTAGTCAGGTTGCCTCGGAGGGTCCAGCTTTAATTTAATCCCATTCCCCTGGCTGCTGAGCCCATCCATGACTGCACTTCTCTGTCTCCAGCCCCACCCAGCCTCACTGCCACGCTCACTCTTACACAGTTAGGGCTGGTTTGCTACAGCACTATGATGGCCAATAAATAAATAAATGGTTGTCTTGAATATCACCAGTCCTAAACTAATCAGTTAAGTGTTGGGTCATTTGTTTTTCTGCATATAAACCCAGAAAAATCAACAATGCAAGAACTGGGCAGAGATATTTTTTGTTCCCTCACCATTATGCAATTTTCAAGCAACTGCATCTTGTTTAAAAACACCGTGAATGCTCCCAAAGATTTCATTATATATAAAAAATAGGCAAAGAATAGCCTAGCAGGGTGACTTAACACGAAAATCTGACTGACTACATTGGAGATGTTCAGCATTCTGTTATATACAAACCACGTTGCCTCAAAGAGAAAAGCAATGCAAACACCTTACAGAGTGCACTGGTGCAAACTGGCATTTTAGTAAATGCTTAAAGCTTTGCTAGAGAAGTCTCCTATTCAAGTCCTAACAAGGATGAGCTCTGGCTGGCATAAATATCTGATTAACTGCAATACAATGTGAGGTGCCTGCTGTTCAGCTCAAAGAGACAACATCTCTCCAAACAGCATTCCATCTCCAGGTTACATTCCTGGATGCAGCCAAATAACCCTCAGAGGGTGGACAACAGCTCCTCTTCTGCTAAGAGGTCATGGGTGGACTTTCCAGCTTCTAGCCATACAAGTAACAGCTCACAATGGTCAGAAATACACAAGAAAGCAATTTTCAAAGTTTCATTATAATAATTTTTCCTCATTCATCTCATTCCCTGCCATTTCGGAGTACCTCCAAGCACAGTAACCAAACTGTTCAGCTAGGCTTTGTGCATCTGCCAGGCACAGACGTGCAAGCTGACTGCTTAACAGCAAACAGAAGTGGAAGCACGTATCATCAGTTATTCAAAATGTCAGAAGTCCAAAAATCACCTCATATCATGTATTTTACAGACCACTGCATCTCAAAAGTCATCCTACATATATGCCAATCACCTAATCCAGCATACCACGATACCCACAGGCTCCTCTGGACAGGAGACAGTAGTGCCAGGGAAGGCCCATGATTTCCTCCAGAGCCTGAAGTGGAACATAAGGTTCCCAAGTTTCATCAGCAAATGACTTGGATCCAACAGCAAACTGTCCTGTCTCGCTCTAGTGATGGAAAACAGCAGACTATGCTACTCATTATTTCAAGCAGTAAATGTCAGCATGATGAGACTGAAGGTTCTCAACATTTCAGACCAGTTAGGCAGGTGTCAATACTACATTGATCATGCTGGAATACAGTGCACACACCATTTATGTATCTGCACATCCATAAGACTCATCTATTGCATGCCAGCTACTTTTGATAGCTACACGTACAAAATGGAAAAGTAAATAAAATTAAACCCTGTTATCCTGCAGAGTGCCAAATAGGAAAGTTTGCTCAAGCACTTCACTACTGTCATTTAAAATACGTATAAATCATGTTTCAGACCTTCTCTGACTCTAGTGTGTATGATTTCTTTACAACATAATTTCAAACTAACAAGTCACGCTCATTTAAATAAAAAATATTAGAATGTTGAATGTCCTGTGAGAGATTGCTGATCTACAAATTCTAGTATTTTAATCCCCCAGAACAGGGAGTATTCAATGACTCAGCAGAGAATGGAAATATAAAAACAATTCACCCAACTAACTGTGAAATGGAGAATTCAACTGATTCCATGCAGGAACCATCCAAAGCTCACAGACCAGATAAAATTTGCTTTTGCTCTTGTCAGTTTACCAATTCATCAAAAATAGCCTCAAAAGGAAAAAAAAAAACCAGCCTTAGTTTTTTTACTCTTTTCTCTTGACAGTGAATTCCATCTGGAGGAAGAAGTTGCACATGATTGCTGATGGTTCACAAAAGGGAGAAAGGGGAACAGCCCTACAAAGGAGGAAAGGGGTCAGAGTAGTATCAGAATGATACTGGCAGTTGGTAAGAAAAGAGAAAAGCTGGATAGCCCAGCCTGGCTGCTGAGACTATTTTGAGCTCATCACAGAAAACTGAAACACATTATTGCTCCTTCAGCACCCAAAGCAGTAGTGTGTGACAGTCGGGCAAGTGGCTCCAAAACTCTCTTGCTGTGGATTAGTGTCTACTCCTCTCACACCTCTTCACAATCCAGTTCAGAATTCAAAAGTCATTATCCTGATTACCAGAGCTGCAGAACTCACACTGACAACGAAGGCACGTGGCATTCAGTCCTGCTGCTTCTTCACTTCCAGTGCACGTTCCAAAACTGCTATTTATTTGTCTGCTTTGATAATGCTTACAAAGAAAGGTACCTGATTTTCAGTGGTGCTCTTTGAGGTCTGGTCACCTACACATGGATTCCTGCTGTGTACATGTGCATACACACCAGCATTTGAGGCCAGGTCTTTTTTTTTGCCCCAGCACAACACAAAAGTCCATCTCTAACCTGGCCTGTCTGTATGTGTGGCATACAGCCACAGGAGGAGCGGGTACATGATGTAAAAAAACAGATTACTCTTTACATGATCCCATTCGCTTGAGAAGTCTCTGAAACCCTGGATCAAGACAGACCAAAGGCCACTCTCCCAGTGCAGGATCCAGGATAACTGAAAGCAGAGGGCAGTGCCAGGTGGCAGCTCTCCAGATTTCAGGCACAGGAACAATAGGAAAGCCAATGATGATGTGTGAGCTGAGATCTGAGTGTCGAAATGTTCAAGATGAAACTGCCTTATTACAGAATCCTGAGTAATGAGTTATCAAGAATAAAAATATATTACATCTCGTGGTTACAGGCACCAAGAAACAAGGTATCTTTGTGAAGGATCTTGTCCAACATCTACAGCACACGAGTAGCCCGAGTTTCTTCTTCCAGAAGAAATCCTTGAAGCTTTTATCACTTGCCCTTTAGAATCTGCAGTCTAAAAACAACGCATAGAGAGAGAGCAGTTGTCTGAGATGATTTTCCATCATTTTCCACAGTAGATATGTCCTTCAGGTGACTCCTCCAAGAGAAGCATCTCTTGAAGAAATAAATGGAAAAAAGAAGTAGCAACAAGCTTCAACAAAAGCAATGTCACTGTCAAGTTGAGCAGAGAAGCCAAAAGGAGAGTCAGAAAAACAGGATCTAATGCAGCAGAAAAAAAAAAACACCCTAGGAGGGAAAGCTCCTGTATTTGGAGGCCGAGAGGAAGCGAGGAACTGGGGTGCCAAGCTGGGTGAGTAGAGTGGAAAGCACAACCCTTAAGGTAGCAGGAATTTCCTGTAAATAATAAAGCTCCTGCTGAAGCAAAAGTGATTCAGTTTCAGGTGATGGTTTCATATACAGATACAGTGTAAATGTACACTCCGACAAGGACTCATGGAGATGTCACTGACTCTAGGAACCAGGCTGGCCAACAGTGTCACGAGTGCCCTCAGTTCCCTGAACACTGAGGCATTGCAGCTGAAACCCAGCAAAGTAATTGTGCTGTCAGAAAATTAATTTTCCATCTTTCCAATATAATCAGTTACACAGTCCTAATTTCCAAGAGTATCAAGGAACATTTATTTAACTATGAATTATGTGGCTGATAAAGTATATAATTTTAATCTTTCTCTCTTAAATACTGTCACTTTTACAAACAAACTTGCAGAATTCTCTTCTTAAAATACCAACTCCTTTCTGACTGGATATCAACAAAATACAACCACAGAAAGACTCTAATAATACCACATTTTAACTAGGCATTATTAAATAGTTACAAAGCTATAACGTTCTGTAGAGAAACAATTCTAATCAGAGATGACAGGCATCATTAGACATTCCACCTGTAACCCAGAAAACAATTGAGAAGTCAAAAACTGAAGGAAGGTTGTTCTGTTATTACAGCATGGATTGGAAGCCAGAACCTTTCAGTTTTATTCCTGACTTTCATCACTGACTTATTTTTGATTGTGTAGTACCACGCTGTTTGCTCTTAATGTTTATAGACCTCATTATCTGCTTGTTTGTAAGCAGAAAGTAATAATTCCTCTTCTCAAGGGTGCTGACAGTCTTACCAATCCAAATACATTTTGAGATCATCAAAAGAAATATCACTTCCAAGTGGAAAGCACAACAGACATTCTATAAAAGCATTTATTAATCATCAAGATTTGGTTGTAACTTACTGAATTCCCAGTCCATCCTTATTCCTGAAGATAAGGGGAACTCTGAGAGCTTCTCTTTGCACATACTCAAAAGTAAAATCTGTTTGAAAAATGGATAAAAAAAGAAAATCAATTACAATGGCATTAGCACCTCACGTGGCATTTTTCCAAAACGCTCCCCATTTCCCTTTTCTCACCAAAGAGCTCCACTATCACTTAAAGAAAAACATAAAGAGAATGCATATTTTAGGTCCAAACCGGAAACCAAATGACAGACAATGCTCACCCAGCTGCTCTCTATTTTTCCTGTTCACTGATGCACATAAAATAGAACCCAGTCAGAGTTTGTCAATTAGGGTCTGGGTTGAAACACCCGGGCTGTAATGAAATACCAAATTAACAGTTCAAAGATAATCCTAACTAAATGATTGCAAATCAGCCTAGTACTTTTAGGGCAAACGTGTAGTTTAGACCGTATGTTTAAGTTATATATTTTAAACTATACTTTTCTACTTAGGAAATATTTTAAACTATATGTTGTACATTTTAAGCTATACATTTTTACTTAGGAAAAAGCATGCTTTCATGTGAGCATTATACAAGTAGAGCAGAAAGCCCCGATTCTCTGATCACATCATTTACTTTTTATGTGAGGGCTCCTGTTACTTTCAACAGAGTACTTTTATTTTGTTTTAATTAGTCAGAAACGTAACTGCAGGAGCTGATGGAAATCTCTTACAGCCCCTGGCACTTTGGGAAATGGTGAAAAAGGAATCGGTTTTGGGTGGGAGTCATAACACAATACATAAGCAAACTGAAAATTAAACCTAAGGTTGTTAGGAACACTGACCAGCATCACCTTGTTGCTTCACTCTGAGGATTACACAGAACTGGCCTTTCCTGGGGATTTCTTTATGCAACAGCCTAATACAATAGCAGTGATTTGGGGATTAGTGAGAAAGTTACAAGGCAGCGGTTTCGGTGAGCCGTGCCTACAAAACCCCACACTCCATTTGGAGCCTTCTGCCACAGAGAGGAGAGGAATTCCTGCAGTGGCCACGTACCAGTTCCATGGTTCTGCTATTTCCCCTTTCTTACAGGAAAAAAATGACTTTTATATAGCTCCCATATACTACCTCAAACTGGTAAACATGGTTTGATTCCTCAGCCCTACAAAGCACACTGCACGCTGCCGGGTACGCTGTGAATTTTATGTGTTATATCCAGGCACACGCACGTGGTTTGACTTCTTCAAGACTCAGCCAGCAATGTACGTGCTTCCTGGGAGAGCCTGAGAACCTCAGACTCCAGCTCGGTGCTTTCTCTGCTATAACAACCCATACTGAGAGAAACAGGGGAAGCAGAGGCTAAGCTCCCATGCTTGCAGATGGATTCCCCTCTATTTTTACAACTTTTTCCTTGCTGTATTCAGTTAGTAATTACGACAAGTAGGGATATAATATTCCTACTTAAAGTTACCAAATCAGAGCACAGTAATTACCCACTTACATAAACATTAAAATTACAGAAAACTTTATTGCTACTAGCCTCAAAATAAGAGTAATGAATACTGCAATTAACTAAGGTTACCAAATAAATATTTCTGTACTAGAGAAATCTTAATCTCTCACAGGCACTCCCATTAAAACTGCTTTGGCTTTAGGTAAGTAAATAAATAAACCACAGATATTTTTTTTTTAAGGACACTCTCATCCAAGACAGAAAGTCAACAAACATCAAGAATAATACTGGAGGGAGAAGCAGAGGCAGATGTACAGCCCAGCAGAGTAGGGAAGGAGTAGCTACGACAAACTGCGTTCAAGCCAAAAATCACACCACTGCCTTGCAGCATCTCAAGGAAAACCTCCAACCCACCTTCCTAGCAAAAACAAAATAATTAAAAACAATCAAAGAAGAGTTATCATTAAAAATAAGGACGTGAGGAATCAAAATAAATAAATATATCACTCAACCAGTTCCATGTGTTCATGTAAACTGGCTTCTTTATCCTTACTAACCACTGTCATTGTTTTGCCTAGATTTCAATTAAACTCTTGGGCTTCCAGAAAAAATAAACCAATAGTAAAAATAAAACCAGAGCAAATAGGAAGGCAGACCCTTTCTTCCTAATGCCCCAACAAAGCATTTAAATCCCTTGTGGGGTCGAACAAAGCAGACACAGACCACAACAAAATAACAAAAGACACTCATTTATTTTCCAAGTTCCCTAGAAAAGAGAAAGCTACCCAAAGATTTCAGAGTTGCTGAGCTGGGGAAGCTGTGGGTTGCATTATAGGCACCATGTGGCAAAGGCAACCACTGGAGTATTTGGAAGATGAGGGCAGAATGCAATCGTTTTCTGGAAAATTAATTAACATTTCCCAGCTAAAAAATAGGTGTTTGTGTTTTGTTTGGAGGAAGAGGGGTCAGGGTTGAGCTTATCTCATAAACAAATACCTTCCTAAATGAGATAGGTATTTAATTTCTCCACCACATTAACTCTTCTAAAAGGAGCTTAAAACGCTCAGGCAAAACTAAGCCTTGGGGAGAGAAGGGAATTCTCTGAACTAGCTTAGTGGCTCCATAGCTATAGCCATTCCGGGAGGATTACAGCCCAAACTGCTCCTTCCCGAGCCAGTCCCGAGCGAGGCCGGGGTTTGGCGATGGCCATGTGGGATTCGGGATCCCTTTCAGCGGCGCTGCAGTAAATGAAGGTGATTTGCAAACCCGCTGGATTCCGGGCAAACCTCTCCCGTTCCCTTCCTGCGCAGGGCTGGGCTCTGCCCTCGCTCACCGCCTCGGAATCTAAGTCACCTCTGCAAACCAACTCATTCGGGGAGGGGAGCCTTGTAATTTAATATATGATAGAAGCACAAAGAAGTTATTGACTTTAAAGTCCCCGACCCTGGCGGAGAGGCTCATCAATCGCATCCCTTAGCGAGAGGGGTCCCGGGTTCAAGAGGGGCGGGC
>VZRW01009662.1:0-16153 GCA_013398125.1 Aegotheles bennettii
ATTCTGTGATTCTGTAAATAAGGTCTCTCAATATCTGAAATTATTTTATTGTATTCAACTTCTGCTTTTTACTGAATCCATTCCAAGAGCCCATGAACCTCATTGGAAGTTGAGCTGGTCCCTCAGGTTCCACACCACAAATATTAGCTTGACTTGGGGATCAGACAGAAGCTTTTGCAGCTTATCAAGATACTGTGTGTCATTAGAGCTACAATAGGCAAGTGTTCATAGTCTTAGCCCATATAAATTCGAGGTAAAATGTGCTAGTTTAAACCTCTGACACTGAGATACAAATTATTTTTTTCACCTTGTGTTTCCTGCAGACTAAAATCTTTTGCATAATCAGTTTGTGTAGTTCAGATGAAGTACAGTAGCCAGTTAAACCAGCAATTTGTGAAAGTTCCTGAATTAAGTGTTCCGAGTCCTTAAATGGTTGATAGGCCTTGCATGTTAATAAATATTATTTTTCACCTTTAACTTATTTCTTTACAGACTTAGAATTCAACATTGTATATGGTGGTACTGATTGAGAACCACCCTGACACAGATGAGAGTATTAGTTTTCACATGGAGGAAGAGATTAAAAATATAAGTATTTTACACTTCTTAAGAAAACATTTGAAACCAAAATATTTGAATTGATTAGTTAATTTAGAAAGCATTATTTAGCACCTACATAATTTTTAGAAACAGAGGATGCTGCTACAAGAGACATAAGTATGAAGCATTCAGTCTCTTGTTGGCTACTCACTGGGGTAGTCCAGTCCAGTCCAATGACTTCAGTAGTCCACTCCACAGTTGTAAAAGGTTTCTCTTTGGAAAGCTGGCAAGCTGGTTAGAGGATTAGTATCTAATTTTGAGAAATGTTTTATTTAGGACATAAAAAAAGGTATTTAATAAGAAAAAAAAAAGATATTAAGGAGTGAAAAGACCAGGATAAAGGCAAGGATATGAAAGGGTTGTTCTATTGCAGGGAATGTACTTTGAGGAAAACTTATCAAAGTCTTTAGTTTGGTGGTTTTGTTATCTGACATATTTTTATATCACTCAGAACTGTGGTGCAGACATACCTTGATGATATTTCTACTGTTATTTCTTAGACTGGAGGCTTGTCTTTGGTGACAGAAAAAAACCTACGGAAGCTATGTGAAAAGAAAAAAAAAAAAAGAGAAAGAGAATGGTTTCTCTCATACTCCTCCATCTTCTTAAACATCAAAATACCTTTTATTCTGAAACATAGCATGGGTATGGAAATATCAAATCATATAATGAAGAAGACAATTCTTGAAAGGGATGAACACACACAAAAAAAAGTTCTACTCAGGACAAATTAAATATTACCCTTTGGGAATCTACAGGGCTTTAGGTTACATGAGTAAACTTTATGGTTTGAAAATGCTTTGAATTACTCTCTTGTACTTCCAAAATTCTTTTATGCATGAAAAATATCAAGTAAATTAAAAGTTTCAGTTGTAGCAGTATTGGTGAATTACATTTTAATATTTTTAAGTACCAGCATTAAATATTAAAATTGACTTATTAGCCCCTAATCCGTATTTCAGTATTTTTGGTCTGTTTTCATTCCCACATCAGCAGTGTCAGGGAATGTCAAAGGAATGAAGATCAGAAGTTTCTGGGACTGGATTATCACATGATCCTGTGTCTGTCAGAAAATATTTTCTATCATCAGTTTCCATTGAGTTTGTTTAATCTCAGATCACTAACTGAGAAGTGAAAGGTGCATACCTTTTTATTCATTCTTCCAAACTAGTTTATATTTGCTATTTACATTAAAGCTAGAATATCTGTAGTAGACTAAAGGAAGGCAATGTCATGTTGGCTGTATGAAATATGAAATAAATTAAATTGTGTCATGTTCTAAAACTAAATTGGAAAGAGACAATGGTTAAAAACTGGTACTATCTAGTACATGGGAAAGAAGTGAAAACTTTGGTGTTCAGTGTTGCCTCCTGATAGCTTTTGCAGTACCTGCTAGTTCACTGCCTTTCAAGGCTGAAAATTTGGTTTATCCAGTACCCCTTGTGAGAGAAAACTCATCCCACTGCTGGCTATAAAAGCAATATAGAAGATGGAAGCAGCACTAGGTCACAAGCCACATGCAGCACAAGACCCATGGGCAAAGCATCATGGATCTTGTATGCACATAAAAATTAAATTCTTTCACTAAAGTTTCACTTTCAGTTCCTTCTGGGTGACCCACAAGAAGATACCTAATCCTTCCATGTATCAGTTGATGTAGACTGTGACATGATTATGAGGTCTTTGTAAATCTTTTTATTGCTTCTTTATGCTACCCCATCTACTCTGTCTGTCCAGTGTATTTCACCTGCTGGGACTGAAGTTATTTTTACCTTTATGGTAGTATAGTGGGCGATTTAGGATAATCTTGATGAAAGCTCTAGGGAGAGCTGTAAAACAAATAGAAGGTAATAAAATAGTCCTTGTGAGTGTGTAATGAAGAGGAAACAGTGTAGAGTAGCTAACTTAAATGACTAAACCATTACAAATCCTTTTGCTCACTTTTGGTTCAGGTCCTTCTGTCCTTTAGCCATTCTAAACATGTATCTAAGGATTGTAGTAATTTTTACATGCTTCAGCACAAATGATGGGCATTGTTATTCCCCAAAACATCAGCCATTTTTCCCACCAGGACAGGTCACAGTGTCTCTTTTCTTCATAACAGAAGTATTTACTTCTAAATAACTCATATATCATATTAGCATCTAAGTTAAAAGGATGTCTGTAAGCTCACACTCAAAGGCATACAAAGGATATGTTAAGCAAAGAAAGACAAAAACGAACGTATCACTTCCTACATAGCCTGAAGGCATTAAGTCCTCATTTTCCCCTATTGCTTTTCATGGAAATCTTTAACATTAATTCATTCAAGATTGAGCTTAAAACCCAAAATCAGTACATGAAACTACCAGAACACTGAATTAAATTAAAGTGCATGGTTATATAGGTATAAATCCAATAGAACAAGGTTAAAAAAAAACATAACAAGAATAACAAATGGTTCCAGTTCATCTCATACTATTAAATAGGTCAATGATTTCTTTCCAAGGGGACACATTTAACTTATCTCTTCCAACTCAAGGGAAGATGTGTTAATTGTAAAGTGAATGGTACATGATATTTTACTGTTTACTCAGAATTCTCTGACCTGAATTTCACCTCTGTCTTAGATTACTGCAACTTGAGCTAAAATGGCTGAAATTAACTGAGTCACAGGGAATTACAATAATACACTTTTAACAGCTAACATTATAATAAATGCATTTCAGTATCAGCATACACGTAGTATGTACATTTAATTTTAAAAAATGTATATGGGTTATGGCTTAGAAATCACATAAATATTTGTACAACCTCCTCACTAGGACAAGTTGTTGGTTAATACAACTGCCGTTAAGTCAGTAGGTGACCACACAGCTCTAATGTTGAAGCAGTAGTTGCTGTACAGTAGTAGCATCTGCCTTGCCCATTCCTCCATTGATTAAACAAAGCCAGGGGTGACTACACTCATTCTGCATTTCTGAAGCAGAATATACAAACTGCAGTCAGCAGATGAATATAACCTTTCTTTTTGCAGACAGAATGAATAAAAAACCATAAAAATCTGGATACTCTGCATTTACCTGCTGTCAGTGCATGGATGGAGAGAGGAACACTGCATGGTGCAAAGTATTTCTGGACTAAGAATAAACAATACATGAACATGATACAAATACTAGGCCTACATTGTGTGAAAGGTAACTTCCTGACACAGCTGGTAAGTGAACCAGCTAGGGAAGACTGGATATTCTTCAAGAAGAGATTCTTAATGGTGCAGGAACAGGCTGTCCCCATATGCTGAAAGATGCACCAGTGGGGAAGAAGACCTGGCTGGCTGAGAAGAGAGCTTTGTTTGGAACTCAGGAAAAAAAAGGACAGTTTATGAGCTTTGGAAGAAAGGGCAGGACACTCAGGGGGACTACAAAGATGTTATTAGGTTATGCAGAGAGAAAATTAGAAGGGCCAAAGTCCAACTAGAACTTAAAATGACTACTGCAGTAAAAGACAATAAAAAATATTTCTATAAACACATTCGCAACAAAAAGAGGGCTAAAGAGAATCTCCATCATTTATTGGATGTAGGGAGAAACATAGCGACAAAGGATGAGGAAAAACCAATGCCCTCATTGCCTTCTTTAACTCAGTCTTTAGTAGTAAGACCAGTTGTTTTCAGGACACCAAGTCCCTGAGTTGGAATACAGGGATGGGGAGCAGAATGAAGCCCTCATTATGTAAAAGGAAATGGTTAGTGACCTGTTACACCACTTAGGCACACACAAGTCTATGGTCTAGATGGGATCCAGCCAAGAGTACTGAGGCAGCTGTCGGAAGTGCTCACCAAGCCATATTTTATCATTTATCAGCAGTCTTGGCTAACCAGGGAGGTTCCAGTTTACTGGAGGTTAGCAAATGTGACATCCATCTACAAGAAGGGACAGAAGGAGGATCTGGGAAACTACAGGCCTGTCAGTCCAGCTTCAGTGCTGGGGAAGGTTATGGAGCAGATCATCTTGAGTCCCATCACACGACAAATGCAGGACAACCAGGCAATCAGACCTAGTCAGCATGGGTTCATGAAAGGTAAGTCCTGCTTGACTAACCTGATCTCCTTCTATGACAAGGTGAGCTGCTTAGTGGTTGAGAGAAAGGCTGTGGATTCTGTCTACTTGGACTTTAGTAAATCCTTTGGCAGTTTCCCACTGATTGCGGATCTTGTCAAAAGGAAGCAAGAGGATTTTTAGTGACACAAAACTGTAGTGAAAATTAATAAATTTTAAAATAAAAAAAATCATTCATAACCATGATATCATCAAAGTATGGTACAGGAGATGGAATTCTTGAAATTAGATATTCTTGAAGTGCTGGTTAATTCCAGATATAACAGAAAATCCAAAATGGAGAGACCTCACTCAATTTCTTTTTCTATCAACATGAAGCCTTCATAATTGTAGACTCATCCTTAATAATTAACTCCTAATACAAATAGACATAACTAAGTTTTTCAGAGTCTCTCCCACAACAAGAGTGGGAAAAAAATTATTGATCTCAGGCACTGTGTAATCATGATGCCTGACCACTTATAATACACTTCTAAGCTCTACAAATTCTCATACTGCTATTCAGAAAATTAGCGTGCTATTAAATAGTAAATTATTTTACATCACTTTAAGAGATTTCCTTGAGACCATTTCTTCAAAGAGATATTCAAGGTCATCCTTAATCATCAGCTACAATGTAGCATGTATTTTAGTGGCTTTCATGGGGATGTGTACAATTCTCAGAGCCAGCTGCACTGACATCTGCAACCACTGCTTAAGACATTTCAAGGAACTCATAAACAATCTTAGTTGTTTTCCAGTGATTCCTCATGGGGTAAGTGCATCTTCCTATTTCAGAGATTCTTACATTTTGTAGGAAAATTTTAGAAAAAAATATAGAACTATTTCCTTAGGACAAGCTGCATCACCTGGTGACCTTGAGACTTCCAACACTAAGTGCTAAGTATCTAAGTATTATTGGAGTCTTCACAACAGATTAGCAATGAGAGGTCAAGGCAGAAAGAAATAACAGAATGTATGTATTTTTACGGTGGTCATTTCAGAAAAAAAAAATAATTTTTTACTTTTTATTAACTCTTTTGGCTTTCAAAGAACGGACAACTGCAAAAGTACTGCTCTACACTTCTGAATTTTTATAAAGACTACTAATGATATCTTTCAGAGACTAAACAGTAATTTGTGGATTTCATCTTGCCCAATGATGTTTATCAGTACCTCCTCTTTTCTTCCAAGTTTATGAATTGTCGTGGTTTTTCCAAATGTGACACAGAATTCACATGAGTTATCACCATACAGTTCCCATTGTATACAGTTATACTAATCTAGCAGCTAAACCAAAAATCAAATATGATGCTGAATTTTTGTTTTTGGTCTTGAAGTCCAAAGGAGACAGTCTTGTAATTTTGTCTGTGAGGACATCACAAAAGTTGCAAAGTTGAATGATACAGCTCAGAAATCAATTATCAATGTCATCATCTGTTTACCTTCCTTACCTGTGAAATTGAAATATTTTTAAAAAAATAAACAGTATTGCTGAAAAAATTTTACGTTAGTAGGACCATAATTTCAACATATGCCTTAGTTTAGCAAAAGAGTTATGAATAGCCACATAATGGTGAAGATACTGGTTTCAAAATAACATTTATTTTTGTCTGTCTTATGTTCTTCATTGTAATGTGAATATATTTCTGAATGAGGAACTTATGTTATAGTTCTACTTTTATTTAAATCCTTGGTTTATGTTTTATATCAGCATTGTTGTCTGAAGTTACAGATGATCACGTTAATTAGGGTTTTGCGGTGTGCTTCCTGTCTGTGCTCACATTCTTCCCCAGCAAGCAGATGCACAATTCTTCTCTCTGTTTTGAGTCTTCAGAAGAATCTCCGCTCTTCAGCGAGAATATAACATTGTATTTGTGGGATAAATGTACAGAATAAAAGCATCTGGCAGTAAATGAATAAAACATCTTTATTTCTGGCAAGTTATAGAGTAGTATAAACAAAGTAGGCTCTTCTGAATCTCACACACTAGTTTTCTACTAGACATGATGTGAATTTGTTCTGCACCACTGAAGAACATCCTGAACATAGCAAGATCTTAAATCAGCATTCTTAGAACAAAACTATGGCACATCCTTTTTCAGAACAGATTCTAAAGTGGTTTTTATTACATATCTAAGAGTAGATGATATTAAACCACATCTCTTTGCTACTTATGAAACCAAATAAGTCAAGATTGTTAAATCTGTCTCTCATTCATTTGTTTTGTTTATAAATATGTAATAATTTGTATACTGTCTCATGACAATACAAAAATATTTAGTGGTAAATATATCCCTCTGTTCAACTTCACTAATGGTAAAACCCACATTTTTTACATTGCATCAGAAGGTGGCCAATTAACTCTGATTTATTTATCCTTATATGTCTTTGATACAGTTGTAAAATCAATACATTAATTTTCATAGAATCATAGTATCATAGAATGTTTTAGGTTGGAAAAGACCTTAATGATCACCTAGTTTCAACCCCCCTGCCACAGGTAGGGACAACTCCCACTAGACCAAGTTGTTCAAAGTCCCATCCAACCTGATCTTGAACACTTCCAGGGAGGGGGATATTACAAAAATAGACTAAATCTAAACAGCATATTACTACCATATACTAGGTAAGAATGTAAAATTCGATGGACATTTGACTTGACAAAGTCGTTTATTAGACTCCTGTCATATCTTGAAAGGCTATCCATGGGGATATGACATGTTATCAGTTGTTCTCCATTTAATTTTCTATGTCATCATAAATTAAGTATGCTAATTACTGCTGCATAGTGAAAGATTGTATTAAAAGCTCCAGTCCTGACCTAATACACTATTTTTATTTGCATGAACTTAGCATTTAATACCTTACTCTGTAAAGACTCATGGACATTTTTAACTTTCTGCATCACAATAATCTTCAACACAACATAAAAATTAACATATAACTAAATGTCCTTTAAAAATGGAAGGAATGTGTCCTCAGACTTCAAATAATTCAAATTTAGTTGAGAAAGTCCCTAAAATAAGGACAATAGGTCACTTAAGTGCTGAAAAGGACTTTTTTAATCTCTTACCATGAAAGTAAATGATACATTCTAAAAAGTATACTTTTTTTTTTGTTTTGAGGTTGACAGAATCAAAACCAATACAAGTTACACTTTCTTCTGGCTCTGTCTACTAGAAAGTTATCGGTATGTAGTCCAGAGAGACTGGACCTTGGCAGTACTTGATGTCAGACTTCAAAAATATTAAACACCTTGTCCAAGCCAAAATTGGTATTTCTGCCAATAGTTTAATATCTCTAACACAATCTCATGTAAAAATTCTCAGACTCTGGTTTACCTCAGTGTGTGGTCTCCAGCACTTACTTCAACCCAAACAGCTACTACTAGTTTTCAGCGCGATTCCCATTGCAGAACTGCTACCCTTTTTTTTTACTGTGATCTCTGAGTGTTGTATTATGCACCACTTGGCTTAGCGATTCGACTGAGATTTTAAAATCTTTGTGCAGTCCCACACCCGTGAATCTCATTTCTCAATTTGAGGATCAAAATTGCCCAGCTTCTTTACATGAAAGCCAAACCCTTATTTCACTTCTGCTTTAAATCTGCTGTAACATGACTTACTTGATTTTCTTTGTATGTTTGGGACTGCACAGAGCTCCTGCTGAGATTCTGATATGAGTGGAAAGCAAAGACTGCTTCTAAAAGAAATTAACAACCCTCTTACTGATAATTAAAAGCTCTTTACTTTCTCTCCACATGGCCAGTGCAGCTGCTTCACATCCTCTCAATGTTTCGAAAACACATAAATTCAAAGACAATATTGTGAACAGCACCTGGCACTTGCTACACCTGCCGTGATGAGACTATATTTCATTCTGTCAGTAAATTAAACTTCTCCAGGGTTGAAAAGGATGCTTTTTTTCTCATTGCACCTCTTCCATTGTCCCCAGTGGTAAAGAGACAGTAGTTTTGCTTCCATTTTCAATACTAAATATATCATATTGTTGTTTGCTTCAGTGGTGCAGACACCTGCCTCCTGCTGTAAATGTTGTGTTCCACTTTTGAAAGATTTCCCCAGGGCTCCACATTCAAGTATTGGCTTGTAACTGTGGCTTAATATCGTGTCAAAATCTCCTAAGGAAGATGCAGCTTGTCAAGTCTTCTCAGGACTGAACCTTCATCTAGTGAAATTCTGAAAATGTCCTTTGAGTGTTTGAAGCATAAGACAAATGAAAGGCTAGCAAGTCATTTGTAAAGATAGTAGCTAACAGCATGCATTTTCCTTTTCCCTCCTCCCTCTTTCCATTAAATGTTGATAAACAGAGAAGAGCAGGCTGCAGGTCAGTGATCTTTGTTATTTATATACAGGTCAAAGAAAGTTACAAACTCAAGTGTTTTGGGTATGGTAGCAAAAAGGAAGCAAAGAGAAAGAAAAACTTGGTCAAACTCTGGTAGATCAATCACTGATGGATTGATCTCAGAGCTTACTTTCAGAAAACAGGACAATTCACAGGCAGGAAATATTTCAATATAAAGGCTTAACAGACAACAAAAGAATTTTGTTGTATCCTTGTGATATTTCACACTGTTGTGTTTGCTGCAGTAGAGGAGTGTTTTTTAATAATATATCCATAATGATTGTATTAGAAGTGGAACTATAACAGATGTGATTATACTAGTTTTTAGTATGTAATAAGAGACAGTTTCCAGGCAACTTTTGTTGAAGGAGTACATGTAAAAGCTGAAAGCATTCACAAATAGTATGTGTCCATTATTTGTTTTGATCAGGTTGAGGAAATGTTCTCTAAAGAACCACAGAATCTTAGAATCATAGAATCATAAAATGGTTTGTGTTGGAAGGGACCTGAAAGATAACCTAGTTCCAACTACCCACCTATAGGCAGGGACACCTCCCACTAGACCACGTTGCTCAAAGCCCTGTACAACATGGCCTTGAACACTGCCAGGGAGGGAGCAGCCACAACTTCTGTGGGAAACCTCTTCCAGTGTTTTAACCCTCACAGTCAACAATTTCTTCCTAATATCCACTCTAAATCTACCCTCCTTCAGTTTGAAACCATTTCCCTTTGTCCTATCACTTCATGCCCTTGTAAAAAGTCCCTCTCCAGCTTTCTTGTAGGCCTCCTTCAGGTACTGGAAGGCTACTAGAAGATCTTTCTGAAGCCTTCTCTTCTCCACACTGAACAACCCCAATTCTCTCAGCTTGTCTGCATAGGAGAGGTGCTCCAACCCTCTGATCATCTTCATGGCCCTCATCTGGACTCATTTCAACAGCTCCATGTCTTTCTTATGTTGGGAACTCTGGAACTGAACACAGCCCTCCAAGTGAGATCTCACAAAAGCAGAGTAGAGGGGAAGAATCCCCTCCCTTGAGGGGATTCACACTTCTTTTGATGCAGTCCAGGGTATGGTTGGCTTTCTGGGCTGCAAGCGCACAGTGCTGGTTCACATTGATCTTTTCATTAAATAGACCCCCCATGTCTTTCTCCTCAGGGATGCTCTCAATCTTATACTCCTTTCTAAGTTTACTGTCTATTTGGCATGGTACACAAATAATTAACAGTGAACACCGGTCCTTCTGAAAACACTCATCTAAACACTACTAGCCTTCCTACCATACCATCTTCAACTTACTACTCTAGTATTGTTTGTATGTCAATGAACTGTACGATAAAACAGAAAAATTGTTTGTATATTAAATGAAACAATCATTGCACAAAAATAAATTTTCAAGCTCAGAAGACCTATTCTAATCACCATGTGTAATGTCTTATTTACAAATAAGGAGTGTTTGAGTGATCTCTCTCAGTCACAGAAAGAATCACCAGCCATAGAAAGAATAGCATCTGGGATTCATAGTTCCCATTGCTAGACTCCAAGTTTGCCTTGGAGTTTGTTATTTTTTTGTCTTTTATTACACTGTTAAAATTCATATATCAGTGATATGAGAGATGCTGATTTGAAAGCTGCTCACTAGAAAAATTTTATATTAAATAATGTAATGACTAAAATAAGACATAGTAAAGAATTAAATGAGGCAAATATCACTTGACAGTCAATGTGAGTTTATCAAACAATTTCCATTTACTTTGATGTTTAGAATTAATATACATAATAACATTCATGTAGTACAAGTACTTTTTTTAAAGATGTTTAACTTGATAACAAACATTAATTTAATGAATAAATTTCAATGATAAAACTTCATATGATATAAATATAAATATAAATTTAAAATGTTAAAGAACAGGCATCAGACAAGTCTCAGGAGGTCATTCCAAATAGGATATAATTATTTAAAATATTTCAAACATTTATTGGTGTCATATCATAAGTTCTTGCCTTACTCTATGTCATCTGTTATTTGTAAGAAAAAAAGGAATCATCAATGACAAAATCAGCATTAAGTAAAACCTCACTTGTAAGGAAATACCTGAATTGCATAGGAGATTGGGAAGAAGCAGTCAGAACAATCTCATGAAACCCTACAGTCTTGGGGAAGAGTGACTGGAAAGGTGCCTGGTGGAAAAGGATCTGGAAGTATTGGTCAACAACCAGCTGAATATGAGCCAGCAGTGTGCCCAGGTGGTCAAGCAAACCAACAGCATCCTGGCTTGTATCAGGAATAGTGTGGCCAGTGGGACTAGTAAGTGATTGTTCCCATGTACTCAGCACTGCTTAGGCCACACCTTGAATACTGTGTTCAGTTTTGTGTCCCTCATTACAAGAATGACATTGAGATGTTGGAGCATGTCCAGAGAAGGGCAACAAAGTTGGTGAAGGATCTAGAGCACAATTCTTACAAGGAGTGGCTGAGGCAACTGTTTGAGTTTTTTTCAGTATGGAGAAGAGGAGGCTGATGGGAAACCTCATTGCTCTCTAGACCTATCTGAAAGGAGGTTGTAGCAAGGTGGGTGTTGGTCTCTTCTCCCAAGTGACAAGCAATAGGACAGAGAAAATGGCCTCAAGTTGTGCCAGGGGAGGTTTAGATTGGATAATAGGAAATATTTCTTCACTGAAAGGGTTGTGAGGCACTGGAACAGACTGCCCAGAGAAGTGGTTGAGTCCCCATCCCTGGAGATATTTAAAAGACATGTAGATATGGTGCTTAGAGACATGGTTTAGTGGTCAACTTGGTAGTGTTAAGTTAATGGTTGGATTTGATGATCGTAAAAGTCTTTTTCAACCAAAATGATTCTATGATTCTGTGATTCTAAGCAACAATAACCATTTTACAATAATGAAATTTAAGCGACAAAGAATCAAGCCACACTTTCTGAGTGGATGTCTCTCTATGTGGAATCAGAGCTTCTGAGAGGTCCAGGCTGATCACAGAAATAAGCATTCATACATGTGATTGAATGTAGAAAAGAACAAACACAAACTTTGACATATCAGGAAAGGAAAATAGTACAATATATTTTTGGGTGCAGCGGTTACATCAACAGTCAATATCCATCATTCAAGATGAGGTATCTGAAAAGAACTTGAAATCTGAAGAAAGAAGTTGCAAAGAAGGTAATTTAAACAACTGCCAGAAAGAGAAACAGAGATGGACTGTGGGTTCATCTGTCTGACAGATGAAGATTTGATACAATCCAAGTTCTGGATGAATAAAGTTAGACATAAAACCCTTGTTTCTAAAAACGAAGATGTTTAGTCACTGGAAAAAATTAAAAAGATTTGTGGTGGATCAAACAACAAGCACATATAAAAGATAACAAAACTACACAAAGTCCTGATGTTACAGAAGATTGTATTGCAGAATAGAAACAAGTTAAAAGACTACTGTGGTTTCCATTATGGAAGCTTAATTTAAATGTCATGATAACCTATTCAGGGAATTAACATCAGAGGCAAACATAATCTCAGAAGTCACTGATGATGATGAGTTTGTGAATATTTGACAATCAGGCTACAAAATTTAACATGACTTAATATTCAGCAAGTGCAACAGAGATGCCCATTAAGAATGAATTGAGCTTTTTTGAGATGTTTCATTTTAGAGGTTCCTAGCAACAAGTTATTTTTGAAAATCTTGTTCGAAAAAAACCCACAAAAACACCTGGAGGAAAACACTAGCTTCCATGCTTCATGACTGTTGTAACAGAACAGGCTAATTAGTGCATTAGTACCAAATTTGGTGAAACTGAGAGTGAATAAGTTTTAATTTTACATGGCTTACTTTTAATTCTTATGTTTTTTTCTGACACGGAATTAAAAGGTATTTTTTTCTTCAGTAAAATATGTAATTGAAATATTGTTAAATTAATAAACTTCTATTTCCTCTAGGTGTTGAGCCAGGATTTAGAAATATTCTGCTAAGCAGCTGGGAACACTATCTTCTGTCCTTTTCCCCTTTTAGTGGTCTAATTTTCTTCAAAACTCAGTGCTACACAGAAGCTTTCTGTCTTGGCCCTGTCACTGACAATGACCCAATACTATTTCATGCTTGAATTGTTATTACACATATTGTTATTGCACAAATGCCTTTGAAAAATTAATTTTCTTCATTGCCACAGTAACACAAAGAAATCCAATTGCATATAGTAGCTGAGGAGTTGATGGGATTTCTTTAGTTATTGTTTTCCAGGACCTTATCCAAGGCCTACCAAAGGCAATTGAAGGTTTAAAACTGATTTTAATGTGTACTGGAAGAGACCATGGGGAAACATTCAAGATACTTTGTCATAAATTTTGCAGGAAATGACATGTTTAAAGTCTTAAGTTGAGCTATATGGATACCATGTACCAAAATGAACCATAGTCATTAGAGGTCAGTTGCAGGCACAAAGATACACGCAATTCCTTTGAACACAGAAGATGAAGTGTATTCAGACTGTCTCCTTTCCTATCGTAGTTTAGCTATTGCATTGACTGAAAAGCAGTTCAGACTCTGTTCATTAAACACTAACTGCTCTGACTCACAGGGGATAAGCAAGATAAATAATATTTGCTCTTATTGTATCAGAATAGGTAACTCTTTAGGAGTGATGAGTACTTCATCATGTACTTCAGTGAGTGAAGCAGGTACCTACTAGAAACTAAGAAACAGCTATATACCTCAGGCCTCCTCAAGGCTGAACTTTTGTTCCAAACAGCACATCATCTTTGATAGGCTTGTGCAATTACCATTACTATATTTGAAAGGGTGCAACACAAAGATTATTAAAGATGATTGTTCTATGAGGAAAGCCTGAAGGAGTTAAGTCTCTTCTTCCTGGAGAAAAGAGGTCTCCAGAGGGCCTCATCACAGTATTCCAGTACTTAAGGGGAAACTACAACGGGGCTCTCTTTTCGTAAGGAGCTACATGGAGAAGACAGGAGACAGCAGGTACAAGTTACACTAGGATAGGTTTCATTTTGATATAAGAAGGAAATTTTTTACAGTGAGAATAATCAATCACTGGAACAACCTCCCCAGGGACATGGTAGAGTACTCATTTCTGGATGAGTTTTCAGGATGGAATTGGACAGGCTGCTAGATAATCTCATCTAGGTTTCTTTTCCCATGACAAGTTGGATCAGATGATCTTTTGAGGTCTGTTCCAACTGGGCTGTTCTATGTTTCTATGAAAAGTGTCTGCCATACCCCACCATCAAGTCAACAATCAAATCACAGAAACATATGTGTTGAAAGGAATATCCAGAGGATACCTAGTCCAACCTGCTTCTCAAAAGAAAGTCTAAGGTCTAATTAGATCAAGTTGCTCAGGAACTCTTTTAATCAAGCTTTCAATGTCCCCAAGAATGGACACTCCACAGCCTCTTTGGGTAACATTTTCCAATGTTTGACTATCTTTTTTTTCTTGCTTAGAGTACCTCAGACATTCCCACATTCCGGTTTGTGTCCATCATCTTCTTTGTGCATCTCTGGGGAGTCTGGCTCTATCTTTGTATACTCTAATCAGATGCAGGCAAAAAGGTAGTCACTTCCAAATCTTTTCCTTTTGAAGCTGAACAAACTGAATCTTCTCAGCCTCTCCTCACACCTTATGTGCTTCAGCCCACTTCCAATGTCTTTCTTGCACTGGAGAACCCAAATTAGGACACAGTACTCTAGATGTGGCTTCATGAGTGCCCAAATAGAGTGGAATAATCATTTCCTTGGACCTGATGGCTGCACTCTTGTTAATACAGCCCAGTGTGTGAATCGTAGAATCATAGAACATGCCAAGTTAGAAGGGACCCTTCAAGATCATTGAATCCAACTCCTGTCCCTGTGTAGAACATCCCAAGAGTCACACCATGTGCCTAAGAACATCATCCAAACACTTTTTGAACTCAGTCAGGCTTGGTGCTGTGACTGCTTTCCTGGGGAGCCTGTTCCAGTGCTCTGGGTAAAAAACCTTTTCCTGATACCCAACCTAAATCTCCCCTGATTCAGCTTTCTGCTGTTACCCCGAGTCCTGTCATTGGTCACAAGAGTGAAGAGATTGGTACCTGCCCCTTCTCTTCCCCTTTTAAGGAAGCCATAGACTGCAATGAGGTCACCCCTCAGTCTCCACTTTTGGAGGAAAAAGGCTCAACAGAAACCTTTTGAAGTTCAGCAAAGATGAACATCAAGTCTTGCTCCTCAAACAGAGCATACCCTGTCATCAGTACAAGCTGGTAACAGACTGACTAGGGACATTTTTGCAGAAAAGAAACTGAGGGTCCTGATGAAAGACAATTTAAAGTTTAGTCAGCAGAGTGGACTTGCAACAATAAAGACTAACTGGATGCTGGGCTAAACTAGTAAGAATGTGCAAACAGGTTGACAAAACCTGTAAGTCACTTCTACTCAGCACTGGTGAAGTTGTAACTGTAATGATGCCTCCAGATTTTGGCTTTCCCATGCAATCATCATAGAATCATAGGATACCAGGTTGGAAGGGACCTCAAGGATCATCTGGTCCAACCTTTCTTGTCAAAAGCATGATCTAGACAAGATGGCCCAGCACTCTTTCCAGCTGAATCTTCAGAGTGTCCAGCGTTAGGGAATCCACCACTTCCCTTGGGAGATTACTCCAGCAGCTGATTGTTCCTATAGTGAATTTTTTTCTCTCATGTTGAATTGTAATCTCCTCAGGAGTAACTTGTACACATTACCCCTCATCTTTTCCATGTGATTCCTTGGAAAAAAGGACTTTCCATCTTCTTTGTAGCCACCCTTTAAATACTAGAACATGGTGATAAGGTTAAATATTTTTTGTGTTCCATCCACATTAAGATAAAATTGTAAAATATTTTCTTTTATGTAGTATGGTACTATACAAATGAAAGTTTAGAAATATGTATGTACTCCATGAAAGACTGTGTTCTTACAATGACCATTTGATCTATAAAACATTATACACTGGAGTCAAAGAGAGAAATCTCACAAAGCATTGAAAACATGGTTAGGAATAGACTGGCTTCAGGATACTGAAAGAAAATAGAGTAGGATTCTGATAAAAATCTAAAAGAG
>VZRW01009662.1:16358-62792 GCA_013398125.1 Aegotheles bennettii
AGAGGAGAGGAGGGGAGAGGAGAGGAGAGGAGAGGAGAGGAGTGGAAAGGAGAGGAGAGGAGAGGATTGCTAGAGGAGATCATACATCCACAGCACCATCCTGAAGCTGGGAAAGTACAAACAGGATCTACTTCTTCCATGAAATATCTCACTATAGTTAACATAGTGTCTCTTCAGGGTATGAGACATGACAAGTTCTCCACAAAATCAAATGATAACATAGTCTTTTATATAACTTGTCAAAGCTCCTGAAAATGGATGTCAGTGTCATGATCTCCAGCTATGGGAAAGGAAGCTGAGGTACAGATATGTGAGCAGATTCAATAGGCGATATCCAGGAGCTTTAGAAAAGCAAGAAATCTGGATTTCCGGGCAATCCTTCTTCCAATGGCAATACAGGGGAAGGTTCGGGAAGGTTCGGGAAGGTTCGGGAAGGTTCGGGAAGGTTCGGGAAGGTTTGGGAAGGGAAGGAAAGGGAAGGGAAGGGAAGGGAAGGGAGACTGTATTCTGTTCAGTGCTTGGAAAAAAAGGTGTGGAATTTTCTTTCAACAGATGCCTCACAGTTGTAGATCCTAAGTGAATGGTGTTCTCTGTAACTTTGAGTAACAGTTAAAAAATGCAAAACAATACTCACAGTCCTTGGATTATTTTTTTTTAAGTTTTCTGTATGAGAAATAGTTCATCAGTCATCAGTTCATATAAAGAAGATACAGGATATCAGATATGAGAAAAGAAAATAGACAAGAGAAGGAAAAATACTGCTCACCCAAAAGAGTTTTCCTTCTCTATTTTGTTTCTTTTTTTCTTCTGTTTTGAAAGTTAATCTAATGTGACAACATGCAACATTAGACCTTCTAGCCCACTTGGACTACCAGTCACATTTCTCTTAAGTAATACCACCATGAAATTTTAAATTCCACTGTAATTGTTTTGTATCCATGGTGATTTCAACAACTTAGTGTTTTGAGCAAACTATCTATAAAATATTTTTTTGCAGATGAAAAATGACTGTTAGGTTGCCTAGAGGGCAAAAATAACACTAAATAAATAATGCTTTTATTTATTTTCTCTCAGTAAAATATCTGGAAGGAGGGTTGTGATATTTGGCACTTTGATGCCTGTGTCAACATTATAGCAGTAAGTACTGTAACACTTTTTAGTTTAGAAGTGTCACTACTCTGACAAATATTACTTTAGAAAATTATGTAAATGGAAAACAAGATATGGGGGATTTAATGCAGTTGTCTATGGGACTGCATCTAGTTTGATACTCCTTAGAGTGTCCCTCCAATCTTCTTTTTTACCTCTTTGGAAGGACATGCTTCTTTACTAGGTTATTTGTCATATCTCTGTTTGAATGTCTAAGCCTATAATGTCACTCTTGTTCAGGTAAGAGAACAAAACAGTTTACTCAGATGAATCTGGTTTTAAAAGGTGAAAAGGTGCCCCCAGTAAGTGGTTCCTTTTTATAGTTGTTATAAACTTGTCTTACCAAAATTAACGTTACTTATTAATTGTATGCCCATTGTAAAGTCATCTTGAAATTAATTTGCATTTTAACATGCATCATGGAAACTACGGTATCTTTCTGAGTATGAAGAACATAATGTAATACAATATGTAAGCTAGTTTGTTGGTTTTTAATCAATGCTTATTTCTATGAGTAACAACTAAAAGATCCCAAGAAACTGAATTAGAAAAAGTATTCAGAAGTCAAATCAGTATTGCACTGATTTTCAGCAAGTGACCTAAAGATTATGGATCTGATTTTAGCTAGATTACAAAGGTGACTGCAACACACTTTAATTACATGATTGATACAGTCTTCAAAAGAAATCTCAGAATTTACAGTGACTCCAGGGTTATAAACATTATGCATGAGATATAGAGAACGAAATAAAACTTCTGCAGATTACACCTGAGGCCTTTTGCACTAGTAAGCTAATCAATAGCAGCTTGCAAAATCATCACAGGAATAGAAGTACAGAAAAACTTGCTCTAGAGAGAGGAGGATCTTGCAAAAGTCAGAGCCTGAGAAATAAAATGATAACATTGTAATTGAAAAAAAAAAAAAGCACATCGAAGTACTTTTTTCTAAAATCTGTTTTTATTTTGTTCTGTCCATTATTCCTTGTATTGCTTTCCAGTTCTACCTTGCCCCAGTGCTAAAGAGGAAATTTCCCCTCTGGAAGGTTTTTATCTGTTATGAACAACATCAGAACTCCTTTTGGTATTTTTCCTCTGAGGGTAAGAGATATATAAAATAAAGATCGTTTTGTTTTCCACTCTGACTGTATTACTGTACTTGAGGGGAAATTTGTCTTTATAAAAGGTTTTATGACATTTCAGTGCAATGCAATATGGTAACACTCGATAACTTTCATTTGGTTTTATTGCTCTTCTTTTTGCATTGGATTTATGTGTTCTTCATGAATTTATGAAAGGACAGGAAAACATAATAGCTGTCTCCATATTTTCTTTTCCAGAAGATAATTGGAAAATGTGAAATTTCAAAAATTTGTGATTTTCTGTTTTTCCTCGCAGTTCAGGTTTTCTCCTTTACATACCATTCTTTTCTCAGACGTATAATTTCAATAGAGCTTTCTAAATTAAAAATTAAGATCTATGCAAAGAGTAAATCAACTCTTATAGGCATTGTCCAAAGATAAACATGAACAGTTTTATTTTAGAAAGCTGAAGAAGTTTTATAATGTTCTGTCCACAGATACTAACCATATCTTACGTAGATGGAAAACCATATGAGAGAAAGAACTTTAAATTTAATTATTTTTTTAACAGAAACTACTAATTTATTTTTTTCAATTTCTATCACTGAATAATTAATAGGACATTTGTCATTATTATATGTAAGTAAGCAGCTTTTAGAACTTTAAACTTTCCTTAAATGTTCTTTGAAATACAGTATTTTTTTTACTGGAATATTATACGCATATTTGCACTCAAGAGGCCCACTGCAGTACTTACAAAAATCCCAAAATGGAGATTAAAATTTTTAGCATGATTCCCTAAAATCTTAGGAACTCTTTGGGTACAGATCATTAGTTTTTTATTTCAAAATTACACTGCAAAATATTTTAATGAGTGACTGTGTCAACCATTACAATTATCAAATTGCAGTGAATGTATATCTGTCTAGCTCTTCTCCACTGAACTTAGAAATCTTTTTGTTGTTGCTCTCCTTCTTTCATGTTTATTATCGTATACTACTGGTGTGATTTCTTCCCTGACCAAAGTGATAAAAATATTCAAAATATATTTTTCAGTAAATTCCATTATGATAACTGCAACCATCGGTATGACTAGAAAAGCCTAGAGTGCGTAGTATCAAACAACTTCTTAAGGTGCAATTCACCAGTCTGGAAACATCCTGGATTAGGTTACATTCATAACTGAGTTTGAAGACCTGCAGGCAATTTTGACTACTATCTCTAGATAGTAATTGAGATACAACAGTGATGGTGTTGGTTCTAGAATGGAAAGTGAAATTTTGGGTTGTCCCTTTAGCTTTTGATTATTGCTTTAATAAAAGCTTTTTTTTTAGCTTTTTTTTTTTTTTTTNATAAAGTAATATGTTAGCAGACAGAAGCAGTAATCTGAATCAGGGATGGTCACTCTTTCGTTACCCAATTCTGAAATTAAGAGTTACTGATGTAAATAGTACGAGTGCTTCTGGGAAAAACTACTTTGAGGTCTTCTGCATTTAGGTTTGTTTTTTTTTTTCTGGAGGTTTCTTTTTGGCAGTTTGACATTTGCACCACACAGGAACAACAGATTGCTATACAGTATAAATTGTGTAATTGCTACACATGAATTTCCCATAGATTAAAAAAAATGAAGCTGTTTTTTGTGATTAGATTTTGCTCAGTTTTCTATTATTTAGCGAGAGCACAGCTAATATTGATCTTTTAGAATTTGAATATATTTTTCAATAGTTTCCTGTTTCTTAACTTTAGAGCATGGGAGCAGTACCTAAGAAAACTTGTGTAGGCTCAGACTTTCATATTTATTCTGATCGCCTTGAAAACTGAGTTTCAGATCTATTTACCAAGTACTGGTTAAAAATTCTCTCCTAGAAAGAGATAACTAAGTATGATTTTTAAGGGAGGAGCTTTATTATTCTGATGAAATGTCTCTAATTAGACATAAAAATTTACATTATGCCTCAAGTAATTCCAAAGACTGTTGAGAAAATCAAACATATTTTTTTAATCTTCCAGTGCAGCCTGTAATATCTGAAGGATTTATTCAGTGAATAAGACATTTCAGAAATGGAAATTCTAATAATTTAAAAGAAAGAAAAATTAGAAGAATATTCAGTTCTATTGCCAATAGAACTATTTTTAGGTCCAAGTTTTAATTGCTCATGTCTCCCATTGACTTAATATGAATACAGAGTTGGCCCTTGAGCTGGTTTAATGCAGATGTAAAACTATCAAAATTCTTTTCCTAGACTTTTCCCATTATAATTTATTTTCTGAAGTTTTCAACTATTAAAAAAAAAAAAAGAAAGGAAGGAAGAAAAATAGTGCATAGTGGATACCATCTGCCACTTAGAACACTTCGTTATCAGCTGCTGGGATTTTATGATGGACTGTTATGAAAATATTTGAGAAGTATAATTAGAAAGTTATACATGAGTTTCTATAAATGAGGAGATTCCATCCCAGGAAATGTTCTTTTTGACATAATTTGGAATAAAGTGAAAATGCACAGAAAAAAATATTTTAATCACTCCATCTTACAGAAATTCTTTCTGGAGATCTCTTAACTTTTATTAATAAACAGCACTGTAAGCACAATGACAAGAGCAAGAGTCCTTATCCTTACATTCTGCTGCTTTCTCTAATACTGACAGTCTAAAATACAAGCAGTTTTAGCTTTGTGAGCAACTGTGAAGGACGTTTTCAATTCAGAAAATATCTTTCACTGTATCTGTGGAAATAACCATGAAGATTATCATCTGTGAGGTTTAAATATGAGGCTATTATATTGGTCCTTCAACTATGTCTGTGATCCTTTATGGACAATAAATAAATACATAAATAAATAAATGAAAACGAGAAATTAAATCTGTAAAATGATAGATCATTTACTCCAAATTATAATGTTATAAGGTAATTTTTTTGGTTTATCTGAATAATCCCTGATTTAAACACTTTTAAAATGCTTTTAAATGCATAATTTTTAATAGCATTGAGAGAGAAAAGCTGCAAAATGTAGTGATAAAACATCATTGAACTGAAATAAAAATACAACCAAGAAGTGTTAAAGTAACTTCTCATAAAATAATCAAACTTTTATTTGTATTAGATCAAAAAAGAAAGGATAGTTTTATATTCACAACATCAACAAACATACACACATTTTTTTCCCTGGCAAATGGTTAACTGTATTTTTTTGATAAAAAACAAACATACAGAATCAAACATACAAAATAAAACATGTTCTTAGTTTTGCTAATGCGTTTGCTAGTTTTAACAATATTACTCTAAATGATAAATACTTGTTTAAAGCACTGCACATTCCAATCCTGTTGCCACTGACAAAAACTGAGTATCCCATTGACTAGAGAGAAGTTAGGATTTGTACCCTTATGTTAGAGATGTGTTCATATCAATGAATACATGTTACATAATGGAAGAGTTAAAAAAAAGAAGGAAGTTAAAAAAAGGGAAGAGAAAGAAAAGCAATATGATATGCTTCATATTCTCTTTGGAAGGTATAAACCATATGCCAAGCTGAGGAAAAAGTTCTTTGAGCAGCAGCATCTAGCTATTTTGAATGTTCTGGGGGGAACAGTGCTGGCAGACTCCAAATTGCCTCTAGTGCTGCAATATGTTAAACAAGCTTAAAGGCTGGTTTATGCTTTTAGATGTTATAGGCATGATTCTGATCCTGTTTGTATTGTAAAGTACTACTCATTTTCTACTGTGTATAAGAAAGGAGATTCAGGCCTCATATTTAATTTGTTTTTCTTTACCTGGAGAAGTGTGTGGGTTTCAGTATATTTGAGACCTAACTTCACAATTTATTTGTATGTTTTACACATCTTATGCTAAACCTTTATCAACTTCTCCCATTAGTGTCAGTTAATATAAAGTCCTGAAATGTTTTTTTTTTTCTTATTTGCATTCATTTTTCAACCATTTATTTTGGAAACAGTGTTACAAAAAAAATGCAAACTTCTTTTAAGGGAAGATGCATTTTTTCACAGGAGATGATTGCACATTATTTCATTTTCTGAGGTGGTAGATTAGGTGTTATCATCAGTGTCAGTACATACAATTCTTCTAATTTTTCCTCTAATTTGTAGTAACATTGCCACCTAGTTGTATTCATGGTCTCTTTATATGCAGGGTGTATATTTAAAGACAGTATCCTGATGAAGAGCTCACTTAGTATTTTTAGTATTATGAATTATCATTTTTTCTTCATCACCAGTCTAACATTATGGTTAAGAACAAATATGCACACTCACATATCCAGAGTAAAGCCACATTCTCATCTGGTTCAGAGCCAGTGAATTGTTAAGAAAATCCACTTCAATCCAGGCCTAGCACATATCACATTTAGTCAGTAGGCACTTTCATGCAACTCAAATTAATAGTATTTGCATACAAATGCAAGGTCTTTGAGATTAACTGTCAACCCAACTGACATGTTATCATGGTTTTAGTTTGATATTCAAATCAGTGGTGTATAGCTAAACAGATATTTCCTGCCAAAGGTCCTTGTTAATAGAGGGGAGCTTTGTCTAATTCTAACTGTAACTTTTCTAGGTTTGTGTTATCCCATTTACAACATGATTATTGCTCTCCATACAAGGGACTATGCATAATAACTAGGCTGTGTAGGCCACCTGCTTGCATTAACGCATCCTTTCCCTTCACTTCAAGGTTACAGAATGAAAAAAATTATATTGTACCTTTCAGATCTCCAAATGCAAGAGCAGAACACATTGGAAAACTCATAAAATATCAATGTATGCCTGTATTATTATTTACCATCTTCTGTTTTTCTTTTTAGCCATTATTATAGTGTCATTATTTTCTTTGTTTTTCAGCACTTTCCCCTGTTAACAATTACATGATAAACTATTTCTTTTTATCTGAAAATCAGCTTATGGTCTGCTTTGATTGATTATGCCAAAGCCATTATATCCATGTCAATACTTCCTGTGAAAAAGAGTGGACCAATCAAACCAACATCTTTCTGCTTTGATTCCGTATATGAAGACTTTGCACACAAACATCTGTTTTCAAGTCCTCCTGACCTTTGTGATGTCCACATGGCCCATAACCCTTCATACACATTTTTAAAAGGTAGTAACAACATAAACATTGTTTATCTTACTGGACAAATTTATGTACTGGGAAAACTCTGTTAGCCACTGTTATTCTTGCAGAGGTGAGTACCTGGAGCTCCAGAGACCTTTAATTATGTCTTTTTTTTCTTTGTTTTATGATGCCATATGTTCTCCCGTCTGTTTCTCTGTAAAAACAGGTTTACCACTCAGTGCTTACATGCCTCACCAATACTAATTTCTCTGCTAACCAGCTTCCTATTTCTCAATACTTTAATACTGAGATTTTGTAGGTATTAACACCCTTTGAATTATATATAGCAATTAGTGTAGTTTTATAACAAATGTTTTAGCATGTAAATTAACCAGTTGGTTTGTTATTTACTCTTGGGGAATTAATGAGATGTGTATTTTTTTCCTGTGAAACATTTACTGATGCTGAATTAGTCAAGTTGTGGTCTTGACTTCAGTTTTAACCAGAAGAATTTCTTCTGCCATGTGTACTCCCCATCCATGAGAATTCAATTAGGCTCAGGTAGTACATCTGGGTTCTGAAGCTCAAACTCCAGTTTAAGAACTGCTGCCAAATAACCATAATAATCAAAGCCACTTTAAACAGCAATCTGCAAGCCGGCATGGTGGCTCTGAAGATTATTACTTCAGTCTGTTAGACAATCTGTTCATGAGAACTTTGGTTTAAGCCCTGGCATCACTCATTTGTCTGCACTTTGCTCTTGATTCTGAGCCATGAGTTCCTGACTGCTGCTCCAGAGGGCAATGGGAAGGAGATGAAAAGGAAGTTTTATAAATGTTTTAATTGAACTGAAGAAAAAAAATCAGAGATTTTCAGAGACTTTTCATGTATATAATATGCTTAGAAAAAAACCAAACCAAAACAAACAAAAAACAAGGATAAATAATAGAATATATTACTTTTCTTAAAAAGAAAAGAAAATAAAGTTCTTTAGCTTTTTTTTTTTTTCCACAAGTGGGTAATAAAGCTTGTTTAACTTACACTTAGGATACTTACATCAGTCATAAGACCTTTTTTTCAAACAATGTTTAGTCAAAAGTTACAGACAGAAAAAAATTCACAGAATTGAGGCCAAACATTTTTTATTCAAACTTTTAATCATAATGCCCCTTTTATACTGTTACCAAGTAAGATGAATTTCTCTATCAAAAATGAGATTAATATCTCTATCAAAAGTAAGATTAATATTTCTGTTGAAAGTGACATCTTAAGTTCACCGACTTTTGCAGTACTCCATACAACAGAAGCTGTTCAGCCATCAATAAGGACCTACTGAGAAAGTTATTTATTCTGTATGTGGCCAGTGAATATTCGTCAGTCTATCTACAGCATACACAGTATACGCATACACATACACATATATATATAAGTACATTTGTATATATATTTACATACATAAGAATACATGCAAAAGTATACATATACGTACACATACACATATGTACATATATATACCCCACCTAACTAGCTGTGTAGACCATGTGACTATGGATATTAAGATCTGGCACAGCCTCTGAAATCTTGGACTTAGATTTCGGACTGCAAATTAAAATTTTCTCTTTCTCTTTTCTCTTCCAACACTCTCTTCCAACATCTTCACTAGGAGAACTAGTAGAAATGTCATAGAGTCATAGAATCGTAGATGTTGGAAGAGACCATCAAGATCATCCAGTCCAATCACCTACCTACATCACCACTAAACCATATGACTCAGCACCCCATCCAGACACATGTGAACACTTCCAGGGACAATGACTCCACCACCTCACTGGGCAACCTATTCCAGTACATAACCACCCTTCAGTGAAGAATTTTTTCTTAATGTCTAATCTGAATCTCCCCTGCTGCAATTTCATCATCCTTGTCATCCTTGTGCCTGTCTGCCTTTATCTGTTTCCTCTGTTTTTTTAAACTCCCTGCATCAGAAGCACAGAAAAAAGGTTCAGTCCAGCTTGTAGGAAACAGGTATTGATGAGGGAAATCCAGTCAAGCCCTGTCAAGAGTAAATTGATACAATATAATCTCTGTTTTATTATGGAAGATTGTTTTTGTTATCTTAGCTACTCTTTTGAATTTAAATCTATAGCATATTTCAGTCAGATTCATGATTTCAACATTAAAAGTTAATCTTGTTTGTTCTTCAGAGTTTTCTTATGAGATAGTCAGTCAGAAATTAACTATTACCAATGTCAAGTATTACCACAAATTCTTTCCTAAGTGCAGGGCACTCATATTAGGCAAAATTAGGGACACCCTAGGAAGGATCACAAGACATTTCATCAGTGTCAGAGTAATTGGATGTATGGAAGTTTCTTAGACTTCCAGGACCCATTTATATTGTAAGTGAATGTATCATCACTAAATACAGGGTGCCTAAATAATTTTCATTTAATCTTCACTTCTTTAGTATTGACCCTCACAGCTTTCTAAAAGGCAGGCAATGTAAAGAAACAAAGAATCTGACTTCAAGCACTGAGGATGCAGCAACTGGGTCCTCAGAAACTTAACAGCATACTCCCAGCCAAAGTGGGTCTATGACATCCCCTCATACAGTCTTTCCCTCTCAGATGAATGCAGACTGTTAGATTCATCTCTTAGTTTAGCCATCCTGCCAATACCGTACCACAAAACTAACATTTAATTTGATGACATCTTACCTTTTTCCTTATTTATGAATACTTTGTGACCTGACAGTTACTAGAATGTTTTCACAGTGTCAGTGGTTATTCTATACCAAAAAATTCCTACTAGAATTTTATCTGGAAGTGAGGCTAACTGGTACAAAATAGCTCCTGCCAGTGTCTTTAAGATTCTTTATTTTCCAAAACAGGATGGACAATTCTAAACTACCTTTTGTGAGTATTCCCTAGTCTCTGTTAACTCCCAAATCTTGCTCAAGAATTCCATGGGAGAAAGAATCTTGGCCCTGGCCGCAATCATTTCAGAGCATCACTGAAACAATTAAGCAGTATAGCATACTGATATTCTATACACAGGAACATTCTCTGACACTATTAGATTTATTAATATTCTTTAATAATCTAACAAGAAATTTACGAAGAATTTTTTCTAAAAGAAATTACTTATACTGCTTGGCTCAAAAATTACTAAAGTTAGCCTTGTTTCATTAGGAGCCAGCTTCTAAGATTGTGGCTTTTCCATTATTTTAACCTTTTAAGAGATTTGAAAACCATCCTTAAGCTTTTATCCTGTGTTTCCCTTATTCTCTGACAGCATTTAGAAGCTGATAGGCTACCTGCAGTTCCTGGCTGCGGCACTGGGGTTTTTTTAGTTATGTCTAAAATTAAGATGTGAGAGTACTTCCTTACTGTCAAGTCTTGGTGTTTTCCCCACATATATCTTACTTCCTTTATAAGTACTAGACCTCAGAATATTCCGTTTTCAGTTTAAAACTGTAAGCACAGACAATTTAGATGTAGCTTTAAAAGCATGACAAATCAAAGCTATTCTCCTTACTGGTCAGTTATAAGCTAGTATCTCTCCCTTTTCATAACTTTTTCTTACTAGACATATTCTACAAATGAGTTTGTGAAGAGCTAAAAGATTGAAAATCTTCTTAACCAGTGTGGGGTTTGGCTTTAGAAAAATAATTAAAAAAAGAAATATAGATATTGTAGATATTTAATAACCAGATACTGGTAAGAAGGTATGAGAAAATGGAACAGTGAGAGGCTAAATAGAAGAGGCTCAATAATCAAAAGCCAAAACAAAACAAAAAATAACTCCTCTCATTGCAAAAATGTATTTCAGGCTCTTTGAAATACAGGTCATTTGGAATTTGGACTAAAAAAACCCCAAAAGTTGAAGATATCCAAGCTCAAGAACAGCTCTGAAAAAACTCAAAATGTTAGGAAGGAGATGTAAGCTAGAAATAAAAACAGTTTGAGCAAAAACCAATCCAAGTTTCTGGCACTGCATAAAACAAGCAGTTGTTACATTTGCCCTACAGCAATGTCCTCATAATGACATTGGGTACCTGCCAGTGTCTAATTATCTTTACACGAATAATATTAAGTTGCTGTTTCCTTCAACCTAATGTCTTATTTTTAGCTCAAAGGCTACTTCAAGTGGACCATCTAATCAGAATGACATAAATCTAATAATATAGTGTTCACCAACATCGTAATGGCCTAAAGGGCTCCTGAGTCATTCAGGGAGAGCATTTTCTTTGTAAGGTATAAGTAATCCATTTCATTATGAATTCACATGCCTCATACATAGAAATAGATGCTCTGCCATGGGAATGTATTTTATGTTTCTGACACATTCTTAAGCAAAGGAAATAACAAAATTGCTAAAGTAAATTAAACACAAAGCAAGAGAAGATAATTTGTATGTATGTTTATATGTATATGTGCCGAAAGATAAACAAGGGATGTAGTAGCATAGAAGTTCACCTACAGTCACAGATTCATATAATTATAGACTGGTTTGGGTTGGAAGGGACTTGAAAGATCATCTAGTTCACACCTCTCTGCCATGAGCAGTGGCACCCCACCACTAGACCACATTGCTCAAAGTTCCATCCAACCTGACCTTAAACATTTCCAGGGAGGGAACAGCCACAACTTCTCTGGGCAACCTGTGTCAGTGTCTCACCACTATCACTGGAAAGAATTTCTTCCTAATATCCAATCTAAATCTACCCTCCTTCAGTTTGAAACCATTTCCCCTTTTCCTACCACTCCATGCCCTTGTAAAAAGTCCCACTCCAGCTTTCATGTAGGCCCACTGCAGGTACAGGAAGGCTGCTAGAATGTCTCCCTGAAGCCTTCTCTTCTCCAGGTTGAACAACCCCAACTCTATCAGCCTCTCTTCATAGGAAAGGTGCTCCGCCCCCCTGATCATCTTGATGGCCCTCCTCTGGACTTACTCCAACATCTCCATGTCCTTCGTATGTTGGGGACTCCAGAACTGAACACAGTACTCCACATGGGGTCTCACAAGAGCAGAGTAGTGGGGGACAATCACCTCCCTCTACCTGCTGGTCATACTACTTTTGATGCAGCCCAGGTTGTGGTTGGTTTTCCAGGCTACAGGCACACATTGCCAGCTCATGTTGAGCTTCTCATCAACCAACATCCCTGAGTCCTTCTCCTCAGGGCTGTTCTCAATCCATTCTGTGCCCAGCATGTCTTCGTGCATGGGGATGCCCAGACCATGTGCAGGATGTTATACTTGGCCTTGTTGAATTTCATGTAGTTTGCACAGGCCCACCTCTCAAGCCTGTCAAGGTCCCTCTGAATGGCATTCCTTCCCTCCAGTGTGCTGCCTGCACCACACAACTTGTCATAATCAAACTTGGTGGTACACTCGATCCCACTGTCCATGGGACAAAGATATTAAATTGCACCAGTCACAATACCAGTCCCCAAGGAACACCACTCTTCACTGATCTCCACTTGGACATTGAGCCTTTGATGACAACTCTTTGAGTGCAACCATCCAGCCAATTTCTTATCCACCTAGTGGTCCATCCATCAAGTCCATGCCTCCCTAATTTAGAGACAAGGATGTCATGTGGAGCAGTGTCAAATGCTTTGCACAGGTCCGGGTAGATGACATCTGTTGCTCTTCTCTCATACACCAACTCTGTAACCCCATTTTAGAAGGCCACCAGGTTTGTCAGTCACGACTTGCCCTTAGTGAAGCCATGTTGGTTCTCACCAATCAGATCCTTATTTTTCATATGCCTTAGTATAATTTCTAGGAGGATCTGTTCCATGATCTTGCTGTGCACAGACTTTAGACTGACTGGCCTGTAGTTCCCGTGATCTTTTTTTCTCTTTTTAAAAATGGGGGTTGTTTCCCCTTTTCCTGTCAGTGGATACTTCATTGGCCTGCCACAGCTTCTCAAATATGATGGATAGTGGCTTAGCAACTTCATCTGCCAGTTCCTTCAGGATTCATGGATGTATACCATCAGGTCCCATGGACTCGTGCACTGTCAGGGCATTTAGATGGTCTCGAACCTGATCTACCCCTACTGTGGGTGGTTCTTCATTTTCCCAGCTTCTGCCTTTGTCTTCTGTTACTTAGATGGTGTGGCTTGAGCACTTGCCAGTACAGACTGAGGCAAAAATCATTGAGTACCTCAGCCTTCTACATACCAATTGTCCCATTTGATTGGAGAGAGCCCACCTGTTCCCTAGTCTTCCTTTTATCACCAACATACCTGAAGAAGATTTTCTGGTTGCCCTTGATATCCCTGGGTATCTAATCCACAATATTCAATTATGAATTCNCTTCTGCCTTTGTCTTCTGTTACTTAGATGGTGTGGCTTGAGCACTTGCCAGTACAGACTGAGGCAAAAATCATTGAGTACCTCAGCCTTCTACATACCAATTGTCCCATTTGATTGGAGAGAGCCCACCTGTTCCCTAGTCTTCCTTTTATCACCAACATACCTGAAGAAGATTTTCTGGTTGCCCTTGATATCCCTGGGTATCTAATCCACAATATTCAATTATGAATTCAAAGTTGTGTAAATATTTTTCAAAGTGAATGGCTGAGAAAACATGATAATTTTGCTCAGCACAATCAACTTTATCCTTATGAAAAAACACTGAAATCACACAAACTCTTTCAGTATGTCATGAGCTAGACAGTTGCTCTATCATCCGACCCCACCTGGAAGGTTGAATTGGGAAAAGGAAAGGAGACCCGTGGGGTGAATTGAAAACAGATTTAATAAAATAATACTAGTGATCTAATATTACCCCCAATGCTAATACAAGATACAAAGTTATACTCAGCTTCAGATAACAGTCACGAGCTGAGGGCTTCTAGCAGTGAGGGCTGAGTGCCAACACCGTGAGCACACAGCTCCAGCGGTGATCTCAGCAAACAGAGGGGTAGACCTCAGGCACGGGACGACTGATGAATCAGGTGGAACAGTCTCAGGAAGGCAGCCATGGTAGAAGCCCCCCCATAACCTCACAACTTCTCGATTTACAGTGAGGGTGATGTTTATGGTATGGAATACTTCTGTTTGCCATCTTGGGTCAGCTGCCCTAAGCTTTGCCTCTCCTGGCCCACGGCACCTGCATGGCTCAACTACCCTCAACCTTAGTAACCTGCACACCAGAGCATCTTACCTCTTTTGTTGTCACAGAACTGGACTCTGCAGTTTCTTAAAACTACAGTTTCTCAGAACAGAAAAATGATTTTAGATTTCTGTATCAGCAAAACCAGGACACAGTATTAATCTAACATATGGTTTAGCAGGCATTTTTTTTTCTCATTTCACTAAGTATAGTGATATTAATAATATTGCTTCACACTGCCCTTTTTTAAAGACTTAAAATATTTGAGGGGGGATCCAGCAACTTGCATTCAAGGATAAGATTAATGTCCCCAGAATTAGTGGTCACAGAACAAGAAGATTGAGTACTGATTTAACGTTGTACTGTTTAATTAGTACTTGCAGTAAGGGTGATTGGTTTTCTACATTTTATATAATCTGTGAAGCACATAGGTACAGGACTAAGTCTTTTGAGTGAATAGTATCTATATTTTCTGTGTTTCCATTAGATAGTAGATATTAGCTACACGTGTGAGGACATTTTTTATTCCAAATAACATCCCTTCAACATTTTGTTTGGTAAATATGTTGCTTTGAGAGGTACAGATGTGGTAGGGTAAGATCACCTAGCAGCTAATACTTGGCTGACTGATACAAGTAGACACACAGGTTGACAAATTTAGTCCTGGTTTGTCCTTTGTTGAAGATACGTAAGAAACATTTTAGAACTATTTTTGGGTTAGCACAGCATGGTTTTGAAGATGTTTTCTACTAAAATTAAAAAAATATCACAGTTGAAAATCTTCTTGTGTGAGACTATCTGATGTGATAAGTGGACTGAGGGCTTCTAGCACAAAAATACTAAAATAATACTCTTTGTTAAAAACATCTATAATTCAATACGTACTAGTCAGAATTTTGAGCCATAAACTCTTCCTTTAGCTGGATCACTGGTTGCATTGTATACATGTTGTCTGATTATTAAATTCAGAGCAGTTACGTATTTATCACAAAGCTGGCATAAAATTATTAAAAACAGTAAAAAGGAGTTATAGCATCACAGTGTAGCATCTGTTTTTTTTTTTCTTAAAAATTGTCTTGCAAGAAGATATTTCCTCCTTGATAATAATAATAATAATAAAATAGCCCAGAAAACAATCCCTCCATGTCAATACACATCTTCCATTGTGAAAGAGGATCACACACAGTAGGAGCTTGCACTAATGCATTTGACAACACAAAGCCAAGATATTACTGACAGTTCCCATGATTCAATAATTTCCTTCAAAAATATCCTTGTAACTCACAGAAATAGAAACACTAGGTTTTTTACATTGGTATATCTTGAACTAATTAAGAAATTTCTTCATTACCTTAGTTACTTTCTTTAAATAGAATAGCTATTACTATTTCCAATCCATCATAAAAGATTATGCAGAATCTTGATATCATCTTGCAAAATGCATTTGTAGGATGGTGTCCTTGCAACAATCCATAAAGGGCAATGTAATTCCACTGAAATAATTTATGTTTCTCCTTAGGATAATTTGATGGAGAAACAACTATTTTATACAGAGGAAGAAAATTAAAATAAAACAAGAGTATTTCCCATTGTGCAGAAAGGACAAAGTGTATTCTCCCTTTCCTAGTAATTTGAATTTTTACTGTTTGAATGGGAAAAATACAGTTTGGTTTTCTTTTTTTAAAATCTTTTCTTGCAAGTAACATTCATTTTGCAGTTTCATATCAGGCTGTTTATGATTTGCTGTTGCAGTAAAGCGATGTGCAATACAATAGCTAGTGGATTCTCAGCTGGCAGTTGATGCAGTTACCTGGATAGTCATCACAAACATTTTGTCTCTTGTCTTTCCACTGCCCATAACAGTCCAAATCTGTAGTTGATAGTAATGCAAAACTCGCTTCACCTCCACTTAATGGAAATGTGTTCTGGAAAACAAACCTGAAAGGGAAAAAAGAGACTAAAGAAAGATATTAAAATTGAATTAAGTATTTCTTTTTCCTAGTATTTTATAATGCCTGAATTCTGGTACACGCTGTTCAAACAAGAAGCTTATCTGAATCCAAAGACCTAAGAACAGCTCTTCTGAATAAGAGTTTATGTTTTTGTCTCTTAATCTATCAGGTACTACCACGACTTCGTGCATATTAAATGACTAAAGTGTATTTTACTTAAAAAAAATTTATATTTAAAATACACTATTTAATCTCCAGAAGCAGAATAAACTGAATGTATTACAGGCTATTAAGGTGAGTCATTTGCAAGGCAAAAAATTATGTAGCTATTTAATTTTGCTCTTACCTATTACCATTAAAGTCACTGAAAAACATGTTCATTTTCTTTTCAATAAAGCATGCAAAAGCCATTGTAAAATATATTTACTTACTGTAAACCATCTTCAACTTTCAGACAGCCTGACACTGAGGTAATGGACCATAATACACCCTTGCAATTGTTGTACAGGTTGTAAAGTATAATGTTAGTGTTTAATATTGATTCAGATTCATTCTAATTATTTTTAAGTTTGAACAGCTTCTCACTTTTCTCTCATGCTTATGGTCCAGAAGATGGAAATGTAAAATAATAAAACTCACATCTAACAAATAAAAAATAATTAAAAGCCTGAGATTCCAAAGCAGACCTTATTGTAATGTGTTCTTTTTGAAAGGGAAATATTTTTAAAATAAATATTTCAAAGTAGTGGAAATTTATAGACAAGGATGTGAAGAAAATGTATTGAGAAGTCAGATCAAGAGCATAAGTTCAGTTAACTTTTTTCTACAGTGTCCTGGCTGAACCACATGTCTGAGTTGAATAGAAAAAGCTGACTGGAAATTCAATCTCAAGGACTAAACATTGTCCTTAAATCTCAGTTCAAGACATCTAAATAACACTAGACAGCTGCTAGCCTAACTTGAAGTTTTTGTTTAAGAGCTTTCTTGGATCTTCTCCAATACCAAAGGAATTAACTTCCTAAAATACGACAAAAGGCAGTATGTATTTGAAATAGTAGAACAGTATCTGAAAGAGTGAAGAAGCAATGAGTAAGGTGTCATTATATTGGCTGATGGAACACAAATTACAAGTAACAGACCTTTGCAAAATTGAAATAGAGGAGATATTTATTTATTAGCATTACATGTTGAAGGATCATCTGATTGGCTGAAAGGAAGCTATTTGATGAAAGTTTCGGGAGTCTTACATAATGGTCTAAAACTTTCTTAAATGAAGACATTGTATTGGAGTCTACAGTAAGGAATAATGGATATCGCTCAGAAGCCTTTACTTTGTCTAGCAGCAAAAGGCAATGGTGCCCCTTTTTGCCCTCCCTTTTTAACATAAGTCTGGAACAAATCAGTCAAAGAATCTAACACAATAGCAGAGTTGAAGGCATAAAAATATTGGACATCTTGGATAGAATTTCATTATACGCTGTTGATGTCATTCTTTTCTTATCCAATCCGTATGAATCCCTTGGGGGCAGCAGCCAATGGATTAAAAAGTTTGAGGAAGTCTCACTGAAGAATCATAATCAAAGGAAGTTCAAGATTCAGTGCATCAACCTTTCAACAACAATATGTGAATCCTTGCTAAGTATGGGTTCATTTGGACTAAACATTCAATTGGGTACTTTTGAGTGCAATTACTACATAGTACTGATGGTCATATGATCTCATTTTTGCTCAGCTATATAGTCTATTGACCTTGAATAGCATAACTATATAATGGATATAATAATAAAACTACTGAGCTTTTAGGAATCACTTTTCACCCAAGGATCACAAAGCATTTTAGAAAGCAGGTCAGGATCATTATCTGCATTGGCTAGGGGAACAGGAGCCAAAGAAGAAAACCAACTTGACCGAAGTTGTCTAGCAGATCTCTGGCATAGCCAAAAAGAAGAATACTCTTTTGTGTTACAGTGCCAGCATGAAGAGACAAATTAAATCATAGTAAGATTAATATTTTTATTTTTTATTTTTATTGCTTCACTTACTGTGATACTTGAAAGTGTTTCAGATGTGTTTGTGTGTGTATAGATTTGACAAGACAATGAAAACATTCTAATTTCTTAGTTTTCAAATCTTTCCACTTCAACAGCAGCTTCATTTCAATAATCTAATGATACAACATTCAAAATCCTGTATATCAGCAGAAAAAAGTTCCCCATAGTTGCAACTATCAGCAAAACCCAAGAGTTTAAGGGTTTACACTGTGGATGAATGTGTTATGAGGAATAACGTGTTAGCTAATGCTAAGGTTCAGATGTGGGTTAGCCTAAGTAGGCCTATGATAGGGTTTTGGCAGTGGGACAGCAGGGTTCATAGCTGTTTGCACATGGAGTATCAGACTTGAAGTGAAAACTGTGACACTCCATCAGACTTCAAAATATTTTTATTTAAATATCTTGTAGAAGCATGGTTATGCAATTTAAAACATAATTGTGTAACTCCTAACTTTTTAAAAAATATATTTTGTAAAATAAATAAGTAGCTAAATAACTAAATAAAATATTATTATTAATTTTAAATTATAAGATAATAATTTTTACAGGATCCTGAGAAAATGAAACTACTTGCCTTGCAAGGTGTTCCAACATGAAATCAACATGAAAATGTGAATTTTATTGGGAACAAATCATCAAACCTGTTGCTTGCATGTTTAAAGTTTACACTTAATTTGCCCCTGAAAGTTACTTTTTTGTGTTAGCTTGTGTAAGTTAGCCCAAACATCAGTATTATGCAGCTGATTTTTCTTATATTTTCATTAGTATTGTAGACTTGCAAACTTGCAGACATTAGTATTTTAGACTTGCAGATAGCTAACAAAAAATTATGATCTGAAAAAAGAAATGTATAATCATTCTGCTGAGATTTTAAATATCAGTGATGGTCTTCTTATAGGATGTTCTCTGTAAATACAATGACAACCTTTACTGTTACAATAGGTTTCTTATTTAAGCACAGCAATTTGGTTAGTTAAAGACTAATGGTCTGAGAACCTAGGTTTGATTTATTTGGTATCTATAGATTAAAAGCTCCACGTATTGTTGAACAGCAAAAGCTGTTGTCAACCATTAATGACCTGTGTTTATTTCTCCTGAAATTTAAACTGTAAACCAACACAGTTCTATAAACTACTCTGCAGAAGAAATCATGGAAGAATTGGAAGAAATGACTAGCAGAAATTACTATTACATCTTGGCTAAACACAAGCTCTGGTCTCAGACAGGCATCAAGAAAAGGATCTAGGTGCAGGAAACACAAGTAGGCTAAGCTTTGAGTGGCTTCTGCTTTGTAGTATTTTCCTCAGTGAAGATAAAGAGCACTAAAAGTCAAAATTCAAGTTTTATTGGACTATAAATTAGAATATTTTAGTTTTCAGATAAAAAAACCTTGAGGAGTTCAGGGAAAGGTAGAAACAATAATTCATGTAACATTAACCATACCCACCGTGTCTTTGCAATGTAGTTTCTCTTTTTCAGACTAGGCTCCAAACAGCTCAGAGAATTTCTGAGTGGTCACAAGCTTTGTACACACCTTTCTATTTCCTAGAAAACTTCTTTTTATGCCATCTCTGAAGCTTGAATTTCTACTCCTTGTTACTTATTAAAGTTTCTTAGTCTCTACATAACCAGTAGGCTCCCAGGCTCAGTGTTGTGACTCACTTTCTCCTGTCTTAAGCTTAGGCATCTCAATTTTTTTCTCCTTGAAGAGATACTGTTACTTCCCGCATTGAGATGAGTTATCCCCCTCCTTTCAGAGGGTTTTGTTCTGGTCACTTCCCTTCAAGAAACTTTCTACAGAAATGAAAAACAATCAAATAAGAGATACTGTCTGGTGCAATCTGCCTCCCCAGAGCTCACCTGGAATCTCCCAAATGAGGATGATCAGTCTTCCAATATTTAAAATAACTAATACAGCAGTCTATCCGTACCAGGAAAGGAAACAGTCAGGCAGTCTTTCTTGTATAATTGCCAGTACAGCTTTATACACTTACGTGTAATATGTAGCCCTTGATGTTTCTATCTTAATATTTTATCTTTAAATTAAAAACTTTTGATTTGTTTACCTCATCACTTTCATTTAAGGAATTGTCAATATATAATACAGTGAAGATGTGGAAGAGTTAAGTTGATTGACATCCAGTCATCGACCCACAAACATAAATAACTTTCATAATTAGTAATACAGTAAATATTGACCCAAGATTTGTTCAGTATTGTTCCCATAGAAGAAATAAATGTCAAGACACAAAAGTATTTTTCAGTGAAAAATATGTACATATGTGTTTTTTCCTGTCTCCTTGTCACACAGTATCAGGTGTGATATTTTCAAAACAATTCAGATAGCTCAATACACTAAACCCAACTTTTAGAAATATGTTACAGACACAATTCCCAAAGGCAACACCAGAAATTTAGATGTTTCATCTACAACTGCTTTAATAATAAAATAAAAAAATGCAATCCACTTTTATTAAAAAGTCTTAAAATGCCTCAGGGGAAAGTGAGATCACAGTTTTAAATTTCTTTAGGCAATACAAAAAGTCAGTATATTTTACCCAAGGCTGCACTGTGTTAGGTTCTACAAAATACAATGAAAACACATCTGCAGCAATTTACTTGCAAAAAGAAAAAAAAAGTATTCAAGAAGGCAAATATGATGAACTTTTTTCACTCACAATATTTCAGAGTTGAGGTAATCAGAAATATCAGAAATTTTGGAATGAAATCTTGAAAGAAATGCATATTTAACAGATTTGAAAAAAACACAAACCAACAACACAAAACTAAACCAAAACCCCAGCTAGTAGCTTTATCAAATCTTGTGAGCATTCTGACAAGCAGGCTATGCTATACAGTTCGCTTTCATTTCACTCTAGAGAACATTCAAAGATTCTAATTTCTAAGTATGTCTGTGTATGTGCATATTTCTGTATGTATCTGTCTTTTGCTGTGTCTCCTCTGTTCTGTTCTTAGTTGCTTTTTATTCAAGGTTAAATTCAGAGGCAAAATTTTCATCACACCAAAATAACTTAAAATTAAAATGTCTGGTTTTTTATTAGGCATCTAAGACTTGTATAGCTGATTTACATTGTAAAACACGTGTACTATATAAAATGCAATATTTCTGTTTTTAAGGATATGTCCATTTTTAAGGATATTTCCATAAAAATAGACTTCTCAAACTTCACATTAAATAAAATGGTTATTATCAAATGTATTTTAACTACCCATTTATGCAAATAAGAATAGCAATCATGACCAATTTTTGCTATCTAATGATAGATATGAAAGGAAATAACAACTCTGATCATAAACATTCACTTATTCATAAAGACTCTCATGCATCTTCTATAAATTTTAAATTTTCTTTAATCTACTTTATTATTTACTATTTTGTGACATTTTTGAGAACTTATTTTTACTGGGAGTTGTGTCTTATGTGAAATATTTAATAGACATTTGAAATTACGAGTTGTAACTGTTTCTAAAAATTACAGATTTCAATGAATGGAAGCACTTAGTCACTGAGGCTGTCTCCTCAAAGGACAGAATCTTTTAAATAATATACCATTATGATGTAGACATGATCTATAGCTCAGTATCTTTTTTTCAACAAATGTCTTTCAGATGTGAAGATCTGGAAAGAGTCCTAACTTTAAATGGGTATGATATCCTGTCTAGAAAAAATGAGGAGTGTTGGAATGAACTGTCAGACCCATAAACTATGCCATGGTGCAAGTATCTGAGTCTACTCAAAGGATTTTTTCATTAAAAATATTTTCTTTTAGAAGTACTTTTAAACAAAAATTCTGATGATGGGAACTGTTCTGCCAAAGATATGTGTTATAGTTTGAAAGGGGCAGGCAAAATTCTTATTGGCTTTTGCTGCAAGCACCCAGTGAATGAGGGGTGGAGTTTAGGACCCTGTTGTGAAAAGGGGTCTGGGGTGTCAGGTATCAGGTATCAGGTATCAGTATTCCTCCCATTTCCTGCCAAACTCTATAAAAGCCAGGAGTACTGGGGGTTTCTGCCCTCTTGGTCTCCTCTTCGGCTCTCTTTGTCTCCTTCGGTTTCTCTCTTCTGCTCTCTGCTGCCACACTCCTTTCCCTGCCGGTCGCCACGTGGAGTCAGCGCAGAGAAGGCCCAGTTTTGTTACCAGCTCGCCAAGTGGTCTGCAGCATTCCGACTGCATCGGGTGCTGGGGTTTGGACTCTTTCACCCCCATCGGCTTCACAGTGAAGGACCNAGTTTGTGGCTGCCCTGGCCGTTTGCTAAACCAGCACAATATGCCAATGTAATTGCTAAGTTATTTTCTTTTTCTCAAGGAAAGTAGAATATGGTTGTGTCTTAAATACTTGTGTATCTCTTTAAAGTTGAATAGATTGTATCCTTATGTGAATCCCACGACTATCTTATGTGATTATTTAAAAGGTTTATGCACAGTATGATCCTGAAACGTACATTTGGTATGCACTTTTTGAGATGTAAGAATAAATGTTATTAACTCAAAATCCATTATCTGGCAAGTTTAAAAATAATCTTTTTCAATCAAACTCAGAATGATTATAAGAAAAATATTTTCAGCTGAAGGATTTTATTTCCTTTCATGTTTTTTAAAAAAATATTAATTCTGCTTAGGAATTAATTATCTTAACAGCTTATTTGTAAAGGTGGAAGACATTTAAATAGTAAATTTGATTGCACTTATTTAAAACAAAACTTGTAATTTTTTTTTCATTGTAGATGGAATATTTCTGAAAAGGGAACGGAATTAAAAAAGCATATTCAAATTTCTAAGACATAAAGATCTGTAATTCCAAGGAAAAAGAGATCTAAAAGAGACAAAAATATTCAAAGAGCTACATGATTAGAAAGGAAACGTTGTTAAGATCACCTTACAAGCTACCAAAACACTAATTAATGTAGAAAGGTAATTGTGACGTTACTAAATGTTGGAAGAGATTAATATACTTCCTTCAGAGATATAATGTAAACAGCAGGTTATGAGGGTCAAGTTAAACAAGGAGTTCTTCTCATTGTTCCAGTCCTCAATTTTTCATTACTTGTGAAGTTTACCTTGTTTATTTCTCCAAGAGGTCCACGGTCAGACTACAAAACAGGAAAAAGTGTCATTGGAGAAATGTTTCAGGTGTCTGAACACTGGTATCTAGTGCTATTTTTTATGTCCATTTTCTGAGTCACTCTCATGAGGCTAAATAATATAACTTAAGACTATAGGAAACATGCTTCTTTCTGGAATGACAACTGGAGGCCAGGATGTCTACCCAAAGGTATCTAAAATGGCACTACATATGTATGTTTAAGAAACCGAATCTTTCCCTGCATGACGGGACTAAAAGGACATAAGCATCCAATTTGAGTGATATCACCAGCATTTTCTCCTGTTAGACTCAAAATCATTTAGAACTCTTCTTTCCTGGAAGAGTCATGAGTTCATCTTTGAAAAATAGGCAGAAGAAAAGCATTTAATTCACATAAAAGACTTCATATTCATTCATTTTACCACCTTGGTAATTCAGACTAGCTTACTTAAAAGATATTTCCTCTGACTTCATGGCACGTATCTGATATTATCTGCATTTTTTTCCACTTATGACTAGTATGTATCATCCTTGGTTAGTGTACACCAAACCTTCAATGAGATTTATAGTAAAAAAAGAAAAGATTCACTGCTCATTTAGAGGATGTTATTTCATTTTATTTCAGGTAAAATTTAATTTGTATCTATACTACTAAGTAAAATTTAACCTTGAGGCAACCTTAGACACTGATCCAGGACTATGCATGCTGCTGATGTATACCAATTTTGTAACAATATTGGGATGTTCCAGCCTAGATTCTCTGAGACAGTGTCTGGACTGTCGTCAAAAGATAGCATACAGGAAAGAGTATATCCAAAAGTGTGGATAGGATTGCACAAGTGTGGGATTCATCAGATCTGAGTCCTTTAATAGTACCATAGAAGGTTTGAGACTTTAGACACTACTGCATGCCTTCATGCCATACAATTAGGCATAAACCAGACCCTTAGCTTCAGACTATGGAACCATTTCTCTGGGAGGCTCTAGCACTACTCTCATGTTATGTCATAGAATCATAGAATCACAGGTTGGTTTGGGTTGGAAGGGACCTTAAAGATTACCCAATCCCCCTGACATGGGCAGGGACACCTTCCACTAGACCACATTGCTCAAAGTGTCATTCAACCTGGCCTTGAACATTTCCAGAAAGAGGGCAGCCACACCTTCTCAGGGCAAACTGTGCCAGTGTCTCTCACAGGAAAGAATTTCTTCCTAATATTCATTCTAAATCTACCCTCTTTCAGTATGAACCAGTTCTTCTTCTCTTCTTCTATCACTACATGCCCTTGTAAAAAGTCCCTCTCCAACTTTCCTGTATGCCCCTTCAGGTACTGGAAGGCTGCTATGAGGTCTCCTCGAAACCTTCTCTTCTCCAAGTTGAACAACCCAAACTCAGCTTTTCTTCATAGAAGAATTGCTCCAGCCCTCTCATCATCTTCATGGCCCCCCTCTCTATTTTCTTCAACAGCTCCATGTCCCTCTTATGTTGAGAGCCCCAAATGTCAACCATTTTGAACCAAAAAAAACCAAGAACCCACTAAAATTGTAGTGGTGCTTTACCACTACAGAGAATATCTATGTTGAAGGGACATGTTTTAGTGGTGGACTTGGCAGTGCTAGATTAATGGTTGGACTTGATGATTTTAAAGGTTTCTTCCAACTGAAATGATTCTGTGATTAGATGATTAAGAAACTATACTGAGCCAGGGCACAGACTTAGGCACTGGTGTGTCTTTCATATTATTTGATTGGTGACCATCACGGTTTTGACTAATAGTGACTAAACTGTCCTAGTGATTGTATGGTCACAATTTGGGGGTGGTAAGTGCCCAGGCCCAGACTATTGCCAACAGAAGGTTGAAAAAAGAGGTGAAAAGAGAGGTGAAAAGAGAGGTGAAAAGGGTCACTTTTTTGTGTATTTATTTTTATTTTTTTTTTTATAAGGACAGTAAGAGAAAAAAGCTATATATAAATGAGTTGCTCTTGGAAGCTTTCCCTCAGGACCAAAGAATAGGGCCCCTGGTCCATTTTATTTACTCATATATACATAGAAGTAAGAGACTTCAACTGCAGTGGAGATTTAAGTAAGGGCCAAAGATTATGTGGATCTGTCTGGTCTTCCCACTTGACCTCAGAGGTGGGCTTTATTTATTTTAAGAAGTTCAATTGCTGGAAGAATTATCTTTAGGAAAGATACACAAAAACATGCATACATTCAAAAGTTGTTTACCCACCAACCCTGCACAACTGAGATTTGTGAATATGACACTTACAGCTTATTTTTAATCAAAATAACTACTTCTCCACTCTTGTCTCTCAAATACACGGCTGTGAACAAAAATATGCAGAAAGGAATAAAATATCTTAACCTAAGGGGAAAAAGAGGCAGCATAGCAATTAAGGTGGTCAGCTTTATAGTTTTTATATGCAAAGGCTTGCAACTAAATAATTATGTTTGATGCTCATTGCAATAAATTTATTGAAACATTCTACTTTAGAAAACAATTTTTTTCTTCATTTTACAAATTTGTATGCGTTTCACAGTTTCCCGTTTTTATTACACTGTCGAAAGCTAGAATAAGGAATCACTGAGACAACAAGACTTTGGAAAAAAAAGAGAAAGCATATTTACTCCAAGGTCAGTGTTTCAGATACATCCAGCCAAATTCTTCAAGGTCCAATCAGCACTGATTTAAGCCTAGTTAATTATATTTAATCCACCCCTAAGGACTAATTCAGGAAATTTGTTCTAGAGATAAATCATAACTCATCTTGAAAAGTTAATACACAATTAACTGGTCAGTGCTCTCTGTAGCATGCACCAATATGCCTCAGTGGAAGTGTATGCGGTTCTCTATGAAGGAGTGGCTAAACTGAAAAGAACCAAAAAATGGATTTGGGAGTTCATGCCTGATGCCCACTATTGTTGATATAATGTCTGGATCCCACATATGGACTGTTCAAAAATAAATTAAAGATATCTGTGAAAAACTCTGGTTTACCTTTGCACTTTTACTTTTGTCCATTTCTGTAGACTCAGAATATTATTTTTTTTATTTTTATAAGCTATTATTAATTGTAAATGAAAGGCAATAGGACCAGAAGAATGGATGGACTCAAATAATGCAGAACAGGCAAAAGAAGACCTTTGTAGGTAAGAAGATTTTTTTTCTTTCTTTCTTTTTGACACCTAGGAAGAAATGTGTTCTGTAAAGGAACACTGTCTCTCTATGTATATGTATACGTATACGTATACGTATATGTATACAAATAAAGTAATTCTGAAGGCAACAAATTCTATTTTCCAGTGACCTGCAATGCAGTGGCAAAGTTTCTTTGAACAGGATTAAATCTGTCCAGCAGCCTTATAAGGATACAAAAATTAAAATAAGTCTGAGTCAGTTAGAAGACATTTACCCTTCTCTGCTGAAAAGCAGCCTGAGTTGTAACAAACTGTTTCAGAGCGGATGGCCTCTTATAATTGTGGCACTGCACCTGCACATTAATAATCAAGGGAATCCTAAGTTAGTGTGATATAAAACTTTATAATTACTGTGCAAAGGAAGATAGTGTATCTGTTACTTCTGTTCTAGTCCAGTCTAGTCTAGTTCCCGGGAGAAACTTTCCAACAGGAAGTAGGAATTTCTGTAGATAGTTTTCCTTGTATTTTTTTTTCCTAGAGATTTTACTGAATGTAGATTATATTGAGTTGAAAACAGCTTTACCTGTCAAAGGTGAAGAATATGCAATGCACATAATCTACCAATGTGTTAATTAATATGAATTACTCTTTACTGTTAGGTTGGGTAACATTTCTGCCATGTAAGATCTATCTGGCATTTTTTTACTTAAAAAATATAACCAATATATGAATATATATGATATATATGTGTAACACTTTTATATATCATTTTATATAATGAAGATGAAGACTTTGCTCTCTCTTTCATTTCATGTGTAGTTACATATACAGGTAAGACTCAAAGAGGAAAAAAACACCCTAATTCAAGGCCTATCAAAATGTTTGTTTTTCATAACAGCATCCTTTGCAATTAACAACATTTGATTATTAGCAACATTTCCCAGAATTGTTGAAGAGAGATGGAGATGGAAAGAAGGTTCTTTATTAGTCAGTGAAAAGTCTTTTACCACACTGAAAGTAACATTTAATTGATGAATTATTGGTTATGACTACAAATAAAATTTGGGCATGTTGGATAAAAAATTTAAATTCTGAAAGTTTTTCCAAATGGCAATTTATAACCAGCTCTGTAGGTTCTGTCTACTGCAAGACACATCTATTAAATAGCGTAAAAAAAAAACCAAAAACAAAACAAGCCAAACAAACAACACAAAAAGAATGAGCTGCTAAAATATAGAAGAAAAGGATATCATGGTAAGTTTTTTAGCCTAAAATCACTTTTCTCTCTTGTGATCATCAGAAAGATTGTAAATAATAAGAGGAAAAGAAGAAGAAAAATGAGGAATAGGCTTATAATGTTAGTAGCTTCTGCGAAAGATAAGGGTGCAAATCACCAGACCAAATATAGTTACTTAATTTATAGATCAATGTTAGTTAGTCTATTCCTCTTTAGTTAATACAGAAAAATATGCATTTTGGAGAGAGCAGCACATTTCATTCTAAAGAAATATACATGTGTTCTCTGTTCCATGCTCTAAAATATATACTTTTTACCTGTTGACTGTTAGGGGGAGCCTGGAATGACTACTTCATCTGTAGCAATTTCCAAAGTTTAGCACACAGGCTTCTATCCAGAATGATTAGGTGTTGGAGTAAAATTAAATTAAAAATACAGTATTATTGAAAGTAAGCTATCAAACAAAAAAGACAAGGTATTATACAGAGATGTAAAGATTAAAAAGTATATGTGGAATTTTTAGTTTAGAAAAAAATATCATTTAGGAAAAAGACAAATTATATATGGCTTGCGAAAGGGGGAAAAAAAAGTAAAAAAAAGCTGAGTATTTTGTTGGTGGAAGATATATTGTACTAGATACATTAAAGAAAAATGACAGAAAAGATATAAGCCTCAAATGAAGGTTATCTAGCCTGGTTCCAGAGAATTTTAGTTCCATGAATGTACCAAATTGGCCCAGGATAATTTTCTGCTCATTACTCTGTATCATGACAAAGTTGACAGTATTATTTAGTATATATTTATATATATTAAAAAATCATATCATATCATATAAAAAAAAATATAGACTACAAGCCAGAGGGAAACATCACCATCACAGGCGAAGCTACAGAAACTAAGAATATAAAGATGTTATACATTTTTTTAAATTATTGTAAGAAGTATAAACTAGGAAGACTATGTGTCGTATCTTCAAGAGAGAGGGAAGATGGGTCCTTCACTGAAGGATCTTCCTGAGATTACGTGCTCATGAAGATTAAAGAAAATTCAATAGATACAGTTAGTTAAAACCAAACTTGTAGAAATGTTAAGGTAAATAATAATAATAACAGTAGCAACAGCAACTGATTATTACAGTGAAAATAATCTTACTGTGTAGTAACAAAAAGACCCTTAAGTGTATTAGAATCTGGACAACTAAGACAGTAAGACAACGGAGCCTTTAGAAAGAAACTTTTGGTGAATATCTTCAAAATAATGAGGTTGAAAAATGCCAGAGTTCCTAACATTGTCATCTAAATTACATTCCTCTCTTTTTAAGGGTTTAGGTACTGTCAAGATTGCAGTCAAGATTGTATTTTTGTTAGTGGTAGTTATGATAAGAATCATGGTTGTTATTGTTATTGTAAGCAAACAAGGAACAGACTTTTAGTAAGTGTGGAATTACTGACCAGTCATGTGCAACATTGCTGAAATACCGACAGGAACTGCATCAGCCTCCGAAGTATTTCTTTCAAATTCTGTGTTCACATGTGACAATATTTTTTAAGTTTTTGAGGTATTTGATCAGTTTATCAGCTTTCCGTAGTAAATGTATATTATAGCTCCTATTATAGTCTGACCTCTGGTCCTTGAATAATTAGATTGACTAATTTTAAGCTAAAATAAAAGCAGGAGCTGTCAGTCAATTACAGACATTCTCATGGTCTGTCAATTACAGACATTCTCATTGGTCTTTTTGTAAGCAGAACCGACATGTAAAAATAGCATCAGCAGTAAACCCTTGATACTTAAATCCTACTGTTCCCCAATATCCTCATAATAATAGTTTTCTTGATAGCGAAGTTGTAATGACAGCTGTCATCAATGGACTTTCATGAAACATACCCTGAACTTTATATATTACAATCACTGTCGTAAACCTCTGGGGCCTTGCATTAGGATTTCACATTTCAACATAGCTGCAAATTGCTAATCCTTCTTGAATCTTCCAAGAAGATATAAGAGCTTTTCTTTTCAATTTTTTTCTTTCTTTTTAAAACATGGGAACTCACAGAAAGTCAGTAATTTGCAAATGAAATGCACATATTGGCTGAGAGACAACGATTTCATGAACAAGATCTGAAAATAGGACATTTCACTGTAGAAGTCACACATTTAAGAAAACTGAATCTCTAATTGCCTATGCAAAAAAATGAATAAAATATGAATGCAACATAGTTAAAAGAGCCTCTTTGGAAATCACAACCACACAATTCCTTCTGTTATACTACAGAAATACTTGAGTGTTAAGGATATTTAAAAATAGCAAAAACCTTACTAAAATAAAAATTATGACAATAGAATACTCGTATTAAAACCTGGATCCCTGATATACTATTCTGACAAAAAAATCAAAGTTAACTTACAAACCTATGTTCTGAAAAGGATGGTCCAGAATTTCTTTTTCTGTGATATTCATGTCATTAGCTTCAATGGAAAAAAATAAAAAAAAATTAAAAATTACACACTTTCTTTAGACATGCTCTGTATCTCATGTCAGCTGAAAACCATCATATATTTTTTCTTTTTGAGGAGTTCTGCTATAAACTTAATGAAGGAGTTCAGTACTTGGTAAAGTCTATACTGAATGAGAATAAAGATGTGTGTTGTTGCATCATAGACAAAACACAACAAAAACAGAGAGAATAATATGTATATGAACAAGGAATCTACTTTTGATATTTAATGTAATTTTACAGTGTTTTTCCAATTGTTTCATCTGCCAAAAAAGAGGAAACTTTATGTTCTGTACTTTTAAACTTTCCAGTGGTAAGGATAGTCTTCTATGAACAGTCTACTGCAGATTTTAATAAGTCTGCTGAATGTATGTACTGAAGATTTTCCCCAGATATGTTTCCAAACAAGAGCAGACTGTCACAGCCAAAATCTATGAAGATGTTAATGAGGGTGACATTCAATTTCAAATTTTCCACATAATCTGACAGTTGCTTAAGAAATAGTTTCACATACTGTAGCCTTACCCTTGATCATTCTTCCATTCTATGGACTACATTCTATGACTACTATAAGTAAAAGTTTAAACACGCTTTCAAAATAAGAGCTCACAACTGATAGAAAAGAACTTCAAGAAAAAGAAGTAAAAAATTTGGGGTTTGGCTGTTTATGTTAACAAAATCAAGGAGTGTATGGCATCTACAATAGTTCACAACTTTTCAAGCATTTAATAATTTTTTCAAGAGATACAATGTATGTTTTACTGTACAACTAATAGACATATTGTTAGATGATTTCTGGAGATCTTTTTCGATTAACATATATTCACAAATAACCACATTTTTTTTTGCTTGCTGACTTTAAATCATCCCTGAGCCCAATTTCCAGAAAAAGACTGTGGTTTCATAAAAATAAAATAAATAAATCAAAATCCCTTAAATATAGTGGATTATTCTGAGATCAAATACTGAATTTCTTTCTTCTTTGGTTCCCTTTATATTAATAGGGAAGGAATAGTATTTACTAGATGTTATAGAAAAATGTAAGATATTGTTTCATAATTATTTTATTCTGTGTGCTAGTGACTCTGAGAATCAGCTTTCAAAGAAAATTTCTTTTTCAAAACTAATGATTATTGTTGATTCTAAGCAATTGACTTACTATACAACAAATTCACCAGACATATAGAGAACACAGAAACTCATTATCTCATTATAAAACAATAAAAGGGGGATACCCTTCAGACTGACCTCAGACATGAACATTTACTCAGGTGAAACAAAATTTGCCTTACAGAAGGCATAAGATCATCCTGTTAACAAAATCTGCTTGACAATTATATTTTGACTGGAAATGAGATTCAGGCTACCTCAATGTCATCTGAGATGGGATCTAGATAGAATTTCGGCACCCTAAGTACAAAACCTTCAGCACCAGTCATTTCTTATTCACACATGCATGACCATAATTATTATGTTTATCTGCCAAACTAAAAAGGGCCAGGACTCTCTCCAAGACCAAGTAGCACTGATTGCTCTTTGTGCATACCAATCTAGGTTATTTTCCTCTATAGGATTTCTGTGTGGGAGAGAGATGGCTATAATCATGCATAACAGTGGTAGCTTTTAATGGTTTTTAACTTGTTAGAATCTCAGAAGTAAATTTTCTTGTAATTTTTTTTTGGGCAATGTGCAATTGCACATCAGACAACAGAGGCTTAAGAGAATGATGTTGTATGAAAGAAAAATAGTATAAGCTAAAGTAACAAGTAAGGAGATTAAAGTGAGAAGCGAGCTTGAATCCTTGAGGGTTAAAAAACTATAGCACAGTGTCCCTATTTGTCCTGTAGCCTTTAAAGTAAGTCTTTCAGCCTCTAGAACATTAAACACTAAGAGTGTGGCAACACTACTGAAACATTTTTTAATGGTGGGAAGCAGAAGCATAGCATTTTGCTGAAATGCCACTCAAGTGGGCTAAACAAGCTCAAAGTGTACCTGAAGAATGGTACATGGTGCAGGTACCATTCTGCAGATGAAAAAAAAAAAAAAAAAAAAAAGAAAAAAAGAGATACTGCTCTTCTTTTTATCTAAATTACTCTGGCACTGAAATAAGACCTGAGAAATTGGGGTCTTCTCAGTGAGCTGCAAGTACAGAAGCTTGCAGTCAACTAGGAAATCATGGGGTCCAATCAGAAGGTTCTTCTCAGAATTGTGATGACTACAACACAGTGTTTCTGGATCCTGAATGTAAGTTTCAAATACATCTTCATTAGAAAACCACAGACCTTCTCCAGACTTCATCAAGGAACACTTCAAAGTCTTCTAGAACTGTCAAAGTTTTCCAAAATGGAGTCAACACAAGCACTAGTAATTTTTGAAAATTTACCTAATATAAATAGTAAAGAAGCATATCTTTTTTATCCATGTTATTTGAGTCTTGTAGCTTGTTGACAATCAAGTATAGTTTTTTTATCTTACTACCTGACTTGTCCAGTCAAAAAGGGACCTGCCACATTTTTATTCAAGATAATAAATGGTCATCTGATTTTTTTATTCAGACTGATGAGCCTAAAGGGACTCATTCCAAAAATGATGCAGCTGTTAAGTTTAAGAGAATATTATAAATTGGAACCATTTGGATGTGCCTGATTTGAAAACATCTATGCAATATTCAATAGTAGTCCCTGCAGAATTTTGCATACCAAATGTTGCTCAGCTATAATTTTGCATTCACTCTCCACTAACAAATTTGATCTGTGGTAATTAATTATCTACCTGTGAAAAATTGCATCTGAATATTTACTCCAAAATTTGGGAACTAAAGTAGCTATAATTTTCTTAATAAAGAGAACAAGTAAAAGTTTTTCTCTCTCTTCACACCGCAGTTTTCTACACAGAATGCTCTCAAAGATGAAACAAACAAACAATTAGAAAATATATGTAAAACTTTTCTTATTAGATATATTTGACAGCTTTGCCACAACAGCAGTGGTACATATATGAACATAGCAATGATATACCATAGGGAAATCCAGGAGATTGAAGGGTATATAGTTTACCTCTATAATCAACAGAGTATATGTAACTACATAAAATATTTCAGAATTTTTCAGAATATATTATCAACTCACATAACTTCCAATTAAAGTTTTAAAATGCACATAAAAAAATAAGAACAAAAATATAAGCTGATATTATTGTGTGTAATCTTTCTTCAGTCAAAATATTATGTAATTAACAGAGGCAATTTTCAAAGCTATTATATTACATTTATCTTGGCAATATTAAATTTCCTGGATTTGGCTCCTGTTTTGATTTTTCTAGTAGTGGAGAAGGTTGACGGAAGAGCCCCGGACTCTTTGATGATGATAAAGAAAAAATACTATCAAAAAACAGTACTGCAAGTAATCAATCGATTCAGATTTGCAGCATGGTCTACAGTTTTGCTAAAATTTCATTTCAGCAATTCAAGAGTTTTTGATACAAATTGTAATGCTTAATACAAAAAATGTTATCCTCTCCTCTCCTCTCCTCTCCTCTCCTCTCCTCTCCATTACTAGTGGTGTCCCTGAGGGATTGGTATTAGGGCCAGTGTTGTTTAATATCTTTATTGGCGATCTGGATGAGGGGATTGAGTGCATCCTCAGAAAATTTGCAGATGACACCAGTTTGGGGGAGAGTGTTGATCTGTTGGAGAGTAGGAAGGCTCCGCAGAGGGATCTGGGCAGGCTGGATCAGTGGGCTGTGGCCAATTGCATGAGGTTCAACAAGGCAAAGTTCTGGGTCCTCCACCTGGGCCACAACAACCTCATGCAATGCTACAGGCTTGAGGAAGAGTGGCTGGAAAGTTGCAGGGCAGAAAGGAACCTGGGAGTGCTTATAGACGGCCAGCTGAACATGAGCCAACAGTGTGTTCAGGTAGCCAAGAAGGCCAATGGCATTCTAGTCTGTATCAGAAATAGCGTGGCCAGCAGAACTATAGAAGAAATATTTCCCCCTACTTGGCACTGGTGAGGCAGCACCTCGAGCTCTGTGTTCAGTTCTGGATCCCTCACTGCAAGAGAATTATTGAGTTGATGGAGTGGTTCCAGAGAAGGGCAACAAAGATGGTGAAGGGCCTAGAACATGTCTTATGAGGAACGACTGAGGGAACTGGGGCTGTTTAGTCTGAATAAGAGAAGGTCCAGTGGAGACCTTATCACTCTCTACAACTACCTGAAAGAGGTATAGATTGAGGAGGTGGCTGACCTCTTCTCCCAAATAACAAGTGATAGGACAAGGGGTAAGAGCCTCAAGCTGAACCAGAGGAGGTTTAGACTAGTTTTTAGGAAAATTTTCTTCACCAAAAGGGTTGTCAGGCATTGGAACAGGCTTCTCAGAGAGGTGGTGGATTTATCATCCCTGGAACTGTTCAAAAAAGTATAGATGAGTTCCTTAGTGACATAGTTTAGTGGTAGACTTGGCAGTCCTGGGGAAACTGTTGTACTTGGTGATCTTGAAGTTCTTTTCCAACCTAGCTGATTCCGTGATTCTGTGAACAGTTTCACTATATTAGGTTATTATTATTATTTCTATTTTGGACTTGATATATAATCTATATGATTCAGGTACAATTAAAGTGAAAAAATATACCACCTGCTTATGAATTCCACACATATATGCACATTCTCCCCTCAAAGTAGCTATTACTTGCACGTTCAGTAGATACAGCAGTAAGACAAGGTGACACACAGAGCAATTGCAGTTTCCAAACAATGTTTCTTGCATCCCACATTCAACGTTGATTGTTTTCCTGAAAGTAATGTATTATGGTTCAATATCTGTCAGGGCTGGGAAGGAAGTACAAAGATTCCTTCAAAGAGAAAAATCCTTTTCCACATACTCTCAAAAAGAAATATGCAGACATTTTGCTAAGCTATATTATACATGTGTAAAGGCTTCCATGAGCAATTGATCATGTGCATATTTTTAAATATTTTCCCACCTCTTTATGACAAGAAAAATATTTACCTCATATCTCAAATCAACACTTTTCTCTTTGAAAGTTTTAAGTCTGTCTGAAAAGAAAGCTCTCAGCCACCTACAAGATTTTCCTCTTGACAATGAAGGACCATCAGAAAATAACTTGATAATTTCAGTGGCAAGAATAGGTGTTATATGTGGCTAATTTGAAAATGCCATAGAAAACTAGTAATTGCTTCACTTTAGTAATTTGTTTCTTTTAAGGTATGTTCTAGATAGTAACAAGTTAACAGTATTTTTTTTTCTCTGTTGTTGCAAAATGGAGAAAAATTACTTCATATAGGTTAAGGGATTTCTGAAATTGCTGTGATTGCAGTTAACCGAGAAGCAATTGCCTTTAATATCAGTGTTTGTACATTTGTATTCCACAAATCATTTTCTATGAATGCAATAAAATAGATTTGACTTTTTTAATTAGCAAATCATGTTTATAAACATTACTATAAAGATATTCACCATCCATTCCCACTGAAAAAAAAAATAAAATATTGAAAGAAGGGGAAATAAAGGTCTTGAATACTAATTCTCCTTGCTTTTTAGATCAGCATTTTAGCTCAGATTACTGCCCCAGAAAATTCAGTCTCTGCTCCCTCTCAGGTAATAGTTTTTCTGTTCTTAAATATTTAACAAATCTTACACATCTTTTATTAAATGCAAAGTGCATTTTTGTGTAAATTCATTCTTTAAAATCACACTTAACAAAAAATGCCCCTCCTTTTCCTCACCCAAGGACAAGTTTCTTGAACTGCAATTTGATAAGAACACTGCAAGAATAAAACATATATCAGTATTACGTACAACTCAGTCCATGTAGGCAATCAACTACTCTTAATCCCATAACTCATTATGAACTTGTATTAGAATATTAAAAGTGAAAGCAATTGTATCATAGTTTTCCACCACAGCCTACAAAATGAGCCACAATTACATGCTTAGTTTAAGCTAGTCCTAGGAGTCCCTTCACTTGCGGGCAGTTTCAGAAAATTATTTTTCCCATCACAAAATTATGGAGTGTACCAGCTCAGGTATCTTGGAGCAGAATGAATTCATTTGGAAGTAGTTCTCTTATTGTAGAAACTCTCCACATGATTAGAAGTTAGCTTTTAGCTATCCAGTTTTACAACACATTGCATGTTGGAGAGGATTCATTTCCCTGGACATATGCCTTTACAGATATTTTAGGTGCAAATGAATTTCTGGCAAGCCTTTAGATGCCATTTAGTAAGGGTGAAATGTTTCCTCAGTTTCCTAAGATTTGTTGTGGAATGTCCTAGGAGGACATGAACTGCCTTATAGATGGTCACTTTTTATAGATTTTTGAGGCAATACGTATAACCAGGTAAGATTAGATGCCTAATATTTATATAATTATGTTTAAGAATCACACCCCAGTTCCTCTATTTTAGGTACAGAAAGTTACATGAAGTAAATCTATACTCTGGAGAAAATAAGAAGCATTCAGTTCTGGTATCATTTTTTTACAAATGACACTTAGTTGTCCCATATTTTCAGATTTTCTATGGCTTATTGTGTTTCTGTGAAGATAGCAAGTAGGAGATCTTAACACTGAAGCATTTGTCTTCTAAAAGTTTTCTCAACAATGTCATAGTAGATCTTTCCTTCTTCTAACTTAATCTTTCCACTTTCTAACATATATACCATATCTGAATTGATAACCCTGAACTTTCAAATGTACAATTTCTGACTGTAATATGAAAATAATAACAACATTTAAAATAATAAAAAATATTTTGATACTTGTAATAAAACTAGAAGTGGCTTTTTTTAATTGCAATTAATCTTTTTACTTTCTGATTTGTTTTAAGCTTTCCACATACATGTATATTTATTTTATTTGTTTATTTGTTTATTTATTTCTGTGTATCCATAATTTGGTTTTGCATTTTTTTTGTTTATTCTAGGTCAGCTGTCAAATTGAGATTATAATCCCTACTGTATAAGTAGTTAGGATCAAATTTATAGCAGAGCTTGAACTAAAATACACATCTCTCATCTACCATCTTTCAATTGTTTCACAAGAAGTCAGTTTTCATATAAAAATCATTAACTGAAACAGAATGCAGGTGAATCAGGATGCATGTGGATCAAGAGTTGGGTTTTTTCGTTATGTAATTTTTGTTAATTATGGCTGCTTTTGCTAGTTGTTCAAAATGTGTTAGAAAATACTTCATAATTTTATGAATAGGTTTTTAAAAAAAAAATGTTTGAAAGCTGTAATACTCCAATAAACAAACAAGCAAACAAACCAAACCAAAACCAACAAAAAACAAAATGAAACAAAACAACCACCCCAAACCCTTGGAAAATAGAAAGTCTATACAAATGGAAATGCTTACACAAGCATAATATTTCTATGTGATTTTATCCTAGATGAAAAAATAGTTATTGTTCTACTGACTACTGAGGTTAGATGTTTTTTCATCCTGTCACTTTAAGACTGCTTCTAAAATGGCACAAAATAATATCTAAGTAACAGCACAAGACAGCAAAATAGAGCTATAAACTCCTTTATGGTACTTGTGAGTGCCTTACTTTAGTCTGATCTGAAGGACAATGTCCTTGCAAAGTGTTTGTTGCTAGCCACTTTGAAGAAGCAAAAGACAGAACAGCCAAGTATGATTGAGGACTGTCAAACAGTGGAACAAAGGGATTTGCTTCAGGTATACCTAAAGCAACCCGAGTAAACACCAATTTAGCTAGCAGAGGAATTGAAGCTTGAGAGGAAGGATAAGAGAAGAATAAGATTTTTTTATGGCTTGTTTGCTATAAGAGTAGTTTGATCTCTAGTGGCTTGCCAAGTAGGTCAGCAAAAGTATTTTCAGTAATTGGCAGTGAGTTTCTGGAATTCACTGTCAGAAAATACAATGTAAGACCTGAAGAGTACTTGCTCCAAAGGGAAAATAACTTTATGGAATTAATTAGAATAATTTTTCACTACTTGGTGAGACAGTGGGTTAAACCAGTTTGTTTTACCATGGCTGTATTGCTTACTGTACTTAGCAGTACAAATTACATTTGTATATTATAATAAGCTGCTACAAAGGGCATAAAATAGACACTATTTTACATTGTATGCAGAAACTATAGAATCAGCTTTCTTTTATGGGAAAAGTAGTCTTGTTGGCTGCAGATTGGTATATTCTACTTCACCATGGTACCACTTATATCTGGTATCACTCATAGGTTTGTTGTGCATGTTGTCATCCTGGTGATACATGGAGGTATCGAACATTATCAGACCAGCTGTTTAATTTGGGGTACTCTGTTACCAAATGGTTGTCCAGCCACTGATTATTACCATTGAGCCTCAGAGCCCAGAAAATTTTCATCCCATCTGACAGCACATTGATCCAACTCATAACTCCTTGTTTTTCAAAACAAGATGCTGTGGTAAAGATTGCAAAGATATTGCTGAGGTTAAGGTACAGTATATCCACTTCCCTGGCATTATCTACATGACCTGATAATTCATTGTAAAAGGCAATCAGGCATGATGTCACCTCAGTAATATGCATAGACTGTTCCTAACTATCTTTTGAGTTTCACATGCCTGGAGAGGAATCCGATATTTTGCATTCTCTGTTACAAACTCATTGCTCCCAGTTTCTCTTTCTGGACTTTCAGCAGTGGCATCACCTACAAGCAGCAAGTGCAAGCCTTCAGGACTGTGACAAAGAACTTGCAATGCTAAACTGCAGTGAGTTTCAGCATCAAGCTTATGTAGATTTCTATTGCAAATCCTTTCACTGAGATTTCAGGAAACATAATTTGATCAATTTGAGACTTTCTTTTTTTTTTGGCAATTCGCAGAATGAGGCATAGCATTAACATAGAATCAGAGTCATTGTCAAATCCTATATACGACTGCACAAAGACAAATTATAACACTGTTCCAGAGGAAAAACTGCTCGGATCCTACAGTTTAAATTAAATCACTATCAAAGTGGTTTACTGATTTATTAGCAGCATGATGTTGAGTGGTATCCACAAATGCACATGCTATTGAGCAATCATCCTTGAGGATGCACACCTCCCTGCCCTGAGGCACAGGTCTCCTCATGTTGCACTCTGCAGTGGCACCTGACTCACTGAAGTGCAGCAGCTCATAGCACCTGGCAGGGGTCTGCTCCGTCCCATATGTGTAGGGCTCATGGAGCTGAGGAGAGGCTTCTGGCAATGGGAAACCAGTGTTGGCATTTCTGTTTTTTTAATCAATCTTGGGGCCATAATATTATTATTTAAATCCTTACCTGTATTATCTCATACACCTCAGGTTTTAATCAGTTTTGTATCCTTATCAATCTCTGGTCTTTTCATTTTTTTTCTTTTAGTCAACCAACATACAATTTTGTTTTCTGATCACAGCTTTCTGCAGACTCAGAAACTGGATGAAGCCGCATATAATTGAGTGCACTGAAACTCAACTGATACTACAATGAATATGCCAAGGTTTTTTTATAACTAGTAGCTGGCACTCTGAAAATATAAGACTGCAGTGTCAAATAACTTATAGGAGCATATGCTTTTTATTCAAAAACTCGTGGCTTTGGACACCATTCAATATTACTCCTTTGATATTCTCTTTGCATAACCTTCAGAATTTAAAACTCTGTTCAGTATAAAAATAAATCACTGGACACTATCGGGAGATAATTCATGTGTGTCTGGTATTTCAATATTTTGCCCCTACAACCTAGAAAAATTAATTATCTCCAGAAAACCAAAACTTCCAAAATTTTGTTGTTAAAAGCTACACTTTCAATTGCAGAACTTAGGTTTATTTGTTCCTGCCACCTGCCCTGATTTTGTGATGTACATTTGTAGCCTGATTTAAATTGTGGAGTATACAGACAACCTAACAAATAGTCTGTTCCACATCTAGAATAGGAAGAAATAATTAGAATTGGTAAGGGGAAAAATTGGATGGAAGGACACAAAATGGTTGCTTCTGCTCATGGAATAATGACTAGTAGTCTAATTAGAGAATCAAACACATTGCAGGGTTCAGAGTAGTTGTGAATACAAATTCCTACCTTCTTATTGAGTTTTAAAGTTTGTGTCTGTGTGCCTAGACGTAAAACATGCTTCAGTGTGCTTTATGTTGTATATGTATCTGTAAGAATGTATGGCACATGTCTTTCTATGAAAGGGAGGCAGACCGAATGGATATGCTAGCAAAGTTATTTCCCTCAGTGTTCCTTAAGTCATTAACAAAGTCATATTGAATTCAATAGAACTAGACTTTTCCCTACAAATATACCCAGGAAAAAAAAAATTTAAAATTGCTTGATTCAAGTAAAATAGTGTGCATTGACCAAATAATTTAATGAAGAAAATTACCTGTAGTTTGCACCATTCCATATATGTTAGTCAGATGATAAAGATGAAAAATATACATATCACTTAACCATAATAAATTGTGATTTCCAAAATAACCAAATTACATCAAATCACTGCAGGTGAGATTCAAGCCACCTAAATTATCTATACTGGGATTTAGCTACCCAAAATCCATACAGCAATACTACAAGACTGCCTATCCTAGTAGTAGTTGTAAACTTATTAATTTCTTTCCCTGTAGCCTAAAATCCTCTGCCCAGAATTTTTGAAAACATGTGCAGATGCCTACACAGAAACCATTAGTTGACATTTAGATTTGCTTCCAGAACTTCCTGCCCAGCCTCTGACTGGTATTTCAGAGGATACAGGGTTCTCTAGGTCCTGTGTCACATCTGCCAGTCACATATAGATATCCCAAGTACGTTGCAGCATCTAAGGGAGCAGTACTTATCAGAGTTGTCTTCTGTCCATTAACTATATAAGGATTTTAGAAAATTGTGCCATTCAACTGTATTTTTTCCCTAAAGCCCAGTATTTACACAAATATTGCTGAAGCAATTCCTGTGATGGTGATCCAGAAGGTAGGTTGCATCCTACAGTTTCTTCCTCAGAAAATTTTTCCCTCCTAAAAAAAATTCTTATTTGTAACACCAAGTGGAATGATATATTGGAATATTGTGTCTGGAAATTAGGCAGTTTCATATATTGTAATTTATAGCACAAAACAAAATAAACATCAAGGAATTTGCTCTGAGTGCTTCAGATGTAGTCCAATTATGAACATATACTCAGTTATCTTTGCAAAAGTAACAATACAATGCAGTATATTTTGTATCAATATTGATATAATTTATTTGAGGACTAATAGAGAAAAAAAAAAACCAAGCCAAAAAGCAACAGGAAATCTTTTGCTTAGTTATCATGAAAACAGTTTTATGCAGCATGAAACAAAAAAGATATTTGTCTGTGATATCTCAAATCAATTAGAAAATATTACACTAAGCTTTATGGATCCTGGAAATATTTTAATTTAATAGGAACTTGAGACTTAAAAGAGGTGTTAGATATCTAAAAGTACCTTTTATTAGTTTTCAATAAATGAGTGGAGAAAAAGAAGGACAAGGATTATTAAGTTTTAGGATTTTAGAACGGACAATTTGAATCTCAGACATTGAAGCAAAGTCTGAAGGACAAATCCTCTATGTCTTTTCTCACCATTCTGTCCTTCAAGAGGAGGAATGACAATTTGCACCAGCTGCTGAATTGCCCTGTGAGTCCAGCTGGGGCGCAGGAAAAAAAAAGACTGTAAAAGCAGAGTGCTGCCACAGCACTGCAATGCAGAGCATTTTAGAGAAAATCAATCATAAGCCAACTTGATAGATGGCTCGAATTTGAAAGAGAGACAGAGCTACACCGCATGCCCCACTTTTGCTGACTTAGTCACAATATATATACTGAACATCCATATGATTTTATTAATTTTTAAAAGCCAGACAGTAGTGTTAAAGCAGCCATAAAAAGATATGCTTTGTAAGTTCCGTAAGAGTGTGAGTAGGCACAGGAATCACTATGACTCAGAGATCAAGGCTTTGAAATTGAAATAGATTTCACATACAAATAAGCACCATATCCACGTAGATTTATTTTAAGTTTGAGATGAAGCAATTGAATGACATAAAACAGATCACATGATAGGGAAAAAAATAGGACTAGTAAATATTATTTCACTGATCCTTTTAAGACCTAAAAATCAGTTGGTTTCTTTTACAACTCAGAGTAAAACAAAGAAAAATCTGCAACTTAATATATTTTAAAAAGCTAATTTTTGGTTACTGTTTCATTTATATTGACATTTTCTAAGTATTTTTTATGCTATGGAAGGGATTTTTGCATTACATAAAAAAATCCATGAAAGTGTATTTCTATACCTATGGAAAAAAAAGTTGATACAATCAAACAATTTTTAAAACTGAGTGAGTGAGGGAATGGAATGAGAGCAGGCACACAAAAAGGAAAGGAGAGAGAGAGAAAGGGAAAGAAGGAGAGAGGGAGAGAGGGAGAGAAGGAAGGAAGGAAAGATTCCAAATAAATTACCAAATTCATTGGTTCAAAGCAGTAGCATTTACTCATGAAAAATATTTTTTGCAGTATTTGACTACCTGTAGATTTAATTAAGTATATAATTATATTGTTGTGTATATGATTATACATGTAATTTATGTGATATAGTGAGGATAAACTCAACTTATATGAGATTCATCTTACCTATCTTCAGACCCTACACTGTAGGTATCTGCATCTGATTTCACAAACTATCATTTTGTAGGCTGCAGAGAGACCATGATTCATCTGATCTGTCAGATGAGTGCACTAGAAGACAACTGCCGCTAAACAGTGACTGTTCTGTCTTTTGCCTGAGAAAGGAGTTTGGGGCGACTAGATAAAAGTTACACTGAAGCTATATATGTATGGATAAATACATCTTCTTTGCCGTAGTTCTGTCTATTCTCTCTTTTCCTACTATAAAAAAAAGAAATCAAATACTCATTATCACCTTCTGATCTGTGAAACTTTCATTACTCATTAATTATTTTTCATATTATAAATAAAGCAAAATAAGCAAATATGTAGGTAGTGTAACAATGATGCCAGAAGTGTTAAATAATTAACCTTAAGTTAGAGTGAGGCTTTCCTAAAAGTTAATGAGGTGGTTGTTAGATTAATTAGGACTCAAGCAAGAACTTGTAGCTTAGATTATATAAAAATACTACATGACAAATGGCATACCACATGGTCTTTTAATGCACTATTAAATTGCAACTGTCCCTAGTAAAAGAAATATATACAAAGACTCTCAGGAAAGCTTAATGTAATATATCATTTTCTTACCCATAATAGTTACCTTTCAGCATAGAAATATATTCTGAGAAATATTTCAAATTATATAGTTTTTCAGCTGTCACAGCTACTACATGATGTCTATGAATTTTCTAGAAGGATTACATTTAATTACAATGCATGAAATAAACATTCATGGTGATTAAATTCACAAAATACTTTTGTACTTGGTGAATATTTTACATTAATTTAAACTTTAAAGATGAAAACATCAAAAATGTCATGTATAGTGAATGTTCATTGTAGAAAAATAAAACTATAATAGTTAGGAGCATAACACTGTCATGGTTTACCATGGTATAATAGCAACCATTCACCTCCTAGATTCCAGAGCTATTTTTATTGTATTACTTGGTCCATCAATGAATAAGTATAATTGGATAACCTAATCATTCAAAGTCCTTATGCTTGTTTCCCATTAACAGAAATGTTCTACCAACCTGCTTATTCAACCTTCAAGCTATCTAAGTAATATGAGACAATCCCTGTATCTTCACATTATTTAATTATTTTAAGAAGGAGAAGGACTATTAGGGCCTTTTGAAGAATAAAGGACACAAAATGTAAATGGCTTGTTTCTAGAAAGACTAAGGATGAAAGGGGATATAGTTGTTGCCTATAAATAAATCAGTGGTAAACCTAAGGGGAGGAAAAAGAATTATTAATTAACAGACACAGTTGGCATAAGAATAGATGGGTACAGAATAGCCATGAGTAATCAGTGTAGGCTTGACAGTGTTAGTGAGCTGAGAAGTGAACCCTGGAGAAACTGTTTAACAGGAGTAGTAGAGATAAAAACAAACCAAAAAACACAGTCTCTTAAAAAGAAAAAAAAAAAGAAAAACAAGGGAAAAAAGCCTAGCTGCTGTTAAGACAGAAATAATTAGTTTATGAAGTGCTTTATATGAAGTGGTTAACTGCGACGAGATGAAGGAATCCATGAGCTAGAAGACCCCTTTAAATTTAATATTCTATTACATCATTTTTATGTGATTTCTGAAAGCAAAGCTGAACAAAGAAATGGAGAAATAGACAATATTTATGGTCTTAAAAGTATATTGAGGAGTAAAATCACTATAAAAAGCAGTTGAAGAGATTTTTTAAAAATATGTTTAATGTCAGAAAATAGAGCAGATGATAAAAACTGGGCCATAGATGATATCCAGATTTTGGGTTGATAGTATTCTGCTTTGTCTATAAAATTATCAAGAAAGGTGATTTTTTTGAAGTCTGGGGAATTAAAAATTTTAAATCATACTGAAATTCAACACAATGCCTTGATAGTCATGAAAAGCCATCAGAAGGTTTGCCAGTAAGCTGTGTATAGGTCTGGGTTCTTCTGGATTTCATTCTAGGGGGGTTATATATAAGAAAATTCTAGCTTAAAGGTTGCAACTGTATCAGTGAAGTATCATGTTGGAAATTGGATAACTTCCCCAGGGTTCTGTACTGGGCCCCATGTTATTCAGTTTGTTCATCAATTACTTGGATGAGGGGGTAGAATGCCTTCTCAGCAAGTTCACTGATGATACAAAACTAGGAGGAGTGGCCGATACCTCAAAGGGTTGTGCGGCCCTTCGGAGGCACCTCGGTAAGTTGGAGAGTTGGGCAGAAAAAAACCTGAAGTTCAACAAGGGCAAATGCAAGGTCCTGCACATGGGAAGGAATAACCCCGTGCACCAGTACAGGCTGGAGGCCAACTTGCTGGAAAGCAGTGCTGTGGAGAGGGACGTGGGGGTCCTGGTGGAAAACAAATTGTCCATGAGCCATCAGTGTGCCCTTGTGGCCAAGTAGGCCAATGGAATCCTGGGGTGTTTAGGAAAAGCGTTGCCAGCAGGTTGAGGGAGGTGATTCTGCCTCTCTACTCAGCCCTGATAAGGCCATATTTGGAGTACTGTGTGCAGTTCTGGGCACCACAGTACAAGAGAGATGTGGAGTTCCTGAAGAAGGCCCAACAATGAGCCACTAAGTTAGTCAATGGTCTGTAGAATCTCTCCTACAAAGAAAGGCTGAGGGAGCTGGACCTGTTTAGCCTCAAGAAGAGGCAACTGAGAATGGACCTCATTAATGTGTATAAATACCTAAAGGGTGGCTTTCAAGAAGATCAAGCCAGACTCTTTTTGGTGGTGTCAACAAATAGAATGAGATGCAATTGGGCAGAAACTGATGCACAGGACATTCCATCTGAACTTGAGGAAGAACTTTACTGTGCAAGTTCCCACACACTGGAACAGGTTGCCCAGAGAGGTTGTGGAGTCTCTTTCACTAAAGATATTCAAGAACTGTCTGGATGCAGACCCGTGCCATGTGCTCTAGGACGATCCTGAGTGGGCAGGGAGGTTGGAACAGGTGACCCACTGTGGTCCTTTCCAACCTTACCAATTCTGTGATTCTCAGTTCTCAGAATTTATAAACTCAGATGTAGAATACACTATTGTATTTGTAAGGGTTTATGTACAACAAAAAGTAAAGCAGATTTATCTGCCCTTGTTCAATAGGTATGCCTAAAATACTATAGAGGATTTGAAACAAAGGAGCAAGGGAGTAAAATAAGATATAATTGTAAATAGTATAAGTATATGTTATAGTTTGAAGGGGGCAGGCAAAATTCTTATTGGCTTTTGCTGCAAGGACCCAATGAGAGATGGGTGGAGTTTAGGCCCCTGTTGTGAAAAGGGGTATCAGGTATCAAGTATCAGGTTCCAGTATTTCCACACCCATTTTCCTGCCAGACTCTATAAAAGC